>VXBP01004909.1:26891-125669 GCA_013400115.1 Rhinopomastus cyanomelas
CTGTGCTTTGCAGTGAGGCCGATGCAAACAGAGGTGCCAACGGTGGTGCCAACCAGGTCTGGGGGTGCTGGGGGGGCGAGGGGTGTCTCTCACTTGGTGGGGGGGATATGGAGTGGAGGGTGACCCCAAAGCTGTTTCCAGCCCCGAAGTGCCGCTGGGTGCAGTGAGAGCTGAGGTGTTGGCACCCAGCGGGCACCTGGCAGGCACCACAGGCAGCCCTACTGCCACCACTTCGGGTAAGAGGGACTGGGAGTGGGGGAACTGGGAATGTGGGGGACTGAGAATTAATGAGGGGGACTGAGGCTGGAGGATCACTGGGACTGGGGGAACTGTGACTTAATGGGGAGAACTAGGGGATCACTGGGATGGAGGGGACAGAGGGACCGCTGAGGCTTGTGGAGGGCACTGGGACTGAGGGGTCACTGGGACTGGTGAATCACTCACACTGGGGGAACTGGGGCTTAATGGTGGGGAACGGGCTGGTGCAACAGGAATTGGGGGAATGGGGGGTCATTGGGACTGAGGAATCACTGGGGCTTGGAGAAGGCACTGAGGCTCGTTTGGGTAACTGGGGCTGTGGAAACTGGGGCTTTTAGGGGTAACTGGGGCTGGAACTGGGGGGATCACTGTCAATGGGGTAACGAGCATGGAGTGGGGCACTGGGTCTTGGAGGGGGTGCTGGGCTAGGGGCTCTGAAACTGGAGGAACTGGAACTTGGACGAGGCACTGGAACTGGGGATTGAAGACTGGGGAGCTATGGGGCTACTGGGTGTCACTGGGATTGGAGGTCACAGCTTGGGGGACACTCAGGCTAGGGGGGTCTAAGGTTGAGGGGAGGGGTCACTGCGGGTGCTGGGAAGACACCAGGACTGGGAGCACTGGCAGGACTGGGGGTCACCGGTGCTGGAAGGGATGCGGAGGTGGGTGTCCCCCAGTGCCTTGGGGTCTCCCTGACGCCTCTGACGCCCCCAACCCCTCGGTGACCCCCAGACGGCTGCAGGCAGTGGCTGTGGGGGGGGTGGGGGCCCTGCAGCCGCTCCTGCGGGTTGGGGGTCTCCGTACGCCGCAGGGTTATGGGGTCCCGGCCAGGGCGGGGCTGCGACGGACCCCTCCTCGATACCCGCTACTGCTTCGACCGAGCCTGTCCAGGTAAAACACCCCCCAGGTGGGACCCTCCCCCAAAATGGTCTGGGAACCCCCGAAACGGGCTGGGAACACCCCCTCCAGAATGGACTGGGAGCCCCCCAGTGCCTGGGACCCACTCCGAAGGTGCAGAACTCACATCTCCCCCACACCCGAGGGGTCGGGGCAGCCCCTGAGACCCCTGTTATGGGCTGAGACCCTCCGCAACGGTCCAGGACCCCCACCCCACTCTGGGACCCACTAGGGTTGGCACCCCCTCATAACCAAGGACCCTCGAGGTGTGCTGGGACCTTTCCAGAACAGGCTGGGACAACCCCTCCCGCAGCCAGCCTGGGACCCCCATCGCGGGTCGGACCCCACCCCGTGGTCCATTCCCAGTGTTGAGGGTCTCAGGGTGGGGTCTCAGGGGAGGGCAGTGAGTACCTGCCTCCACTCCTGCCCCCTGCCTTTCTCCCCTCTTCCCCAGTGCCAGGCAGGTGGGCTGAGTGGGGGTCCTGGTCCCCCTGCGATGTCTCCTGCGGGGGGGGCGTGAGGAGCCGGAGCCGCAGCTGCAGCGACCCCCCCCCAAAAAACGGGGGTGACCCTTGCCCGGGTCCTCCCCTGCAACCCCAACCCTGCAACCTGCAGCCCTGCGGGGACCCCCCAGGTATTGGGGGGGAGCAGCAAGGTCTACCCCCCTCCATGCACTGAAGGAGGATTTTGGGGGAAGCCCCCACACCTGAGGAACCCCCCACTGTCCCCCCCAGACTGTGCTCCCCAGATGGTGTTTGTGGGAGCGGGGGACTGTGAAGAGAGGGGACTGCCTCTCTGCCCCCCAACCTGCGGGGACCTCAGTGCCAACAGCAGCTGCACCGGAGGGTGCCAGGAGGGTGAGGGGGCATGAAGGGGGCACTGGGAAGGCCCAAGGCAGGGTTAAAGGGATGAGGGGGTGGGATTTGGGCTTTTAGGGGGTTTGTGGGGGATTGGGGTGGCATTGGGGAGCACTGGGAAGCACAAGGGTTGTAGGAGGCTTCTGGCATTATGGGGGCTGAAGGTGGCACTGGGGGGCACTGGGGGTGCCATGAGGGTATTGGAGGGCTGAGGATGGGGGAATCATGGTGCCAGTGGGTGGTTGCTAATGAGTCAATGTCAATGGGGCCAGTGTGTGCCAGTGGGTGGGTGCCAGTGTGGGCTGCCAATGGGAGTTGGCAAGTGGGTACTAGTGGGTGCCACTGGGGGCCAGTGGGTGGATGTCAGCGGGTGCCAATGGGTACCAGTGGTTTGATGTCAGTGGGTGCCAGTGGCTGGGTGCTGACCACCCTGTGCCAGGTTGCCGGTGCCTGCCCGGGCTGTTCCTGCAGGCTGGGGGCTGTGTCAGTGCCAACCAGTGCCAGTGCCACCTGCCTGATGGGCAACGGGAGCCTGGCGAGGCCTTTACTCATGACTGCCAGCACTGGTGAGCCCTGACCCCCACCCCAACCTGCACCCCGATTCCCACCCTGACCCCTATCCCTGACCTCCTGGCCCTGACCTGGAGTGGGTTCCCAGTGTGTGCCAGGACGGAGCACTGAGGTGCCAGGACATGGCCTGCGCTAGCCCCTGTGGCTGGTCTGCCTGGTCTCCCTGGACCCCCTGCAGCTGTGGGCAGAGAGCACAGCAGCGCTTCAGGTGAGGGGGTCCCTGCCCCATGGCGGTGCCAGCCTGGTGTTCCATGGCAGTGCCAGTCTGGCTGCACCATGGCACTGCTGGCACCTGTCCACAGGTCGCCCACCAACCCTGCAGCTGCCCATGGTGGAGTCCCCTGTGCTGGGCACAGCCAGGAGGAGCGCGAGTGCCATGAGCCCTGTGTCAGCACTGGTAGGTGCCCATTGGGCACAGTGTAGGAGGGGTTGGTGCATGGTGGTGGTGGTGGTGACCTTGAGGGCCAAATTCACAGTGCCCTCAACAGAGCCTGGCACCAGCTGGGGCAGCTGGGCAGCCTGGACTGAGTGTTCAGCCACCTGTGGCTATGGAGAGCAGCAGCGGCACCGCATATGTGCCAACCCGGCACTGGGCTGCCAGGGACCCCATCTGCAGAGCCGCCAGTGCAACACTCAGCCGTGCCAAGGTGGGTGCCATGTCCTGGGGCTGGGAGTGCCAACCCCAGGCATTACCAACGCCAGGTAGTGCCAGAGGGAGCAATGCCAACCCTGGGCAGTGCCAACCCTGGGCAGTGCCAACACTGATGCCCATGGTGCCCACTGTCTGTGCTCACAGCACGGTGTCCGCAGCCCATGGTTTACCAGACAGCAGAACAGTGCCAGCGCAGTGGGGGCCCATGCCCACAGCTGTGCCTGGAGCTGGGCACAGGGGTGCAGTGTGCCCGGCAGTGCCAAGATGGCTGTGTGTGCCCGCCTGGGCTGCTGCTGCACAATGGCACCTGCCTGCCTCATGCCCGCTGCCCCTGCCAGCACCGTGGGCACCTCTACCAGCCTGGAGACACCCTGGCCCTCGACGCCTGCAACAACTGGTGAGGTTGGGCAGGGCTCCTGCCCAAGGTAGTGTCACTCCAAGGTGCCCTCCCTGATCCCCATCCTTCTGCCCTGCAGCACCTGCACGGCTGGCACCATGGTGTGTGGCACCGACAGCTGCCCAGGTAGGGCACAACCTGGTGCTACCAGGGTTGGGAGGGGAACAGGGTGGTGCCAGGATGTAAAGTTAGTGCCATGAGGTGCTATGGGGTGGGAGGTGGCACGGTGAGGTGCCACAGGGTGCTGGGGAGTGATGTGGGTGCCCAGTGATGTCACGTGGTACCATGTGGTGCCAGGCAGGACAGAAGGGTGCTATGGGGTGCTGTCTGGTTCTGTGAGGTGCCTGGCAGTGCCATCAGTGCTATGGGGTGTCCTGTGGTGCCTTGGGGAGTGGTGTCGCACAATTTGAGGCCATGGGGTGCCATGGGTGCCACAGGGCACCAAGGAGTTCTGGGAGGTGATGCAGGTTGACCAGTGGTGCTGTGGGGTTCCACGTGGTGCCAGGCAGGACAAGGAGGTGCCATGCAGTACCATGGGGTGACATGTGGTCCTATAGGGTGCCATGGGGTGCTGTAGGGTCCTATAGGTTGTGGTATGGCACATGGAGTCTATGTGGTGGGATGTCGGTGCCACTGTGGGGCAAGGCTGGTGCCAGGCATGTCTGGGGTGCCTATGGCAGGGCTGTGGGGCCAGTGGGCCCCATGGGGTGGCTGCAGCGTGTCCTGTGGAGGGGGCGAGCGGCTGCGCCGGAGGCTCTGCGAGAATCCCCCTTGCCCGGGGCTGGCACTGCAGAGCCAGAGCTGCAATGGGCACGTCTGTCCTGGTGAGTCCCAACCCACAGCTAACCCTACACTGACCCACAGACTGACCCCATAGCTTACCCCATAGCTGACCTCATAGACTGACCCATGGCCTGATACCATAGCTGACCCTATAGCTGACCCCACAGACTGACTCCATAGACCAACCCCACAGACTAGCCCCACAGCCTTATCCCATAGCCCTGCCTCACAGATCAACCTTGTAGCCTGTGACCATAGACTGGCCCCATAGACTGACCCATAGACCAGCCTTGTAGCCTGATCCATAGCCTGACCCATAGCCCTGCCTCACAGACTGGTCCAATAGCTGTATCCATAGCCCAAATCCACAGACCAATGCCAGACATTGACCCATAGCCCTGCCCCATAGACTGACCCCATAACCCAGGCCCATAGTCCTATCTTGTAACTCTGCCCCACAGCCCTGCCTCACATTCTTGTCCTATAGCCTTAGCCATGCCCCACAGCCCTATCCCCTACCCCTGCCCCACACTCCACACCCTTGCCCCACACCCTATCCTATAGCCCAACCCCACAGCCCACACTCCTTCCCCATAGCACTGCCACCCCCCCCAAGCCCAGCCCGGCCCCATAGCAGCAGGTGCTGATGCTGTGGGGCAGAGTCCGGGTGCCTCCCGGGCCGACGGTTCCGCGAGTGCCCGGGGGGGGCCTCAGGGTGCCCCTTCAGCTGCGCCCAGCTGGCCGGGAGGGTGAGCTGCACCCCGGGAAGCTGCACCCAGGGGTGCCACTGCCCCCCTGGCACCCTACTGCACCGCAACGCCTGCCTGCAGGTGAGACCCCCCCCGGGTGGTGGGTGCCCCCTGGCACATTGGGTGTCCCCTGAGTCTGTGGGTGCCCCCTAGGGTGATGGGAGAGTGATGGAGGGGGTCTTGGGTCTGGTGGGTGCCCCATGGCACCTTGGGTGCCCTCTAGGTTGATGTGGGAGGTGTCTTGAGGGTTAATGAAGGAGTCGTTGGGGTGGTGGATGCTCCCCAGGTCACTGAATTCTCCCGGGGACAGTGGGTGCCCCTTGGCACACTGGGTGCCCCCAGAGTCCTTGGGTGCTACTGAGGATGGCGGGTGCCCCCTGGCACATGGGGTGCTCCTCTGTGTTCCAGGAGTGCCCCTGCGTGCTGACAGCCCAGCTGTTGTGGGTGCTGCACTGGGGGAACAGCACGCTCAGCACCCCTGGGAACAGCACCCTCAGCACCCCTGGGAATAGCACTCCTGGCACCAGCACCCTCATCCCAGGCCAGGAGCTGCCCCCGGGCAGCACCATCCTGACAGCCTGTGGCAACTGGTGAGCACCAGCACCCAGCATCCATCCTGCACCTCTTCTGTGCCCAGCACTTAATACCCTGCACCCATCCTGCACCCAGATCCTGCCCTGCACCCACACTTCATCCAGCTCCCATCTGGCACCCAGCACCTATTCTGCACCCAGCTTCCATCCTGCACCTCTTCTGTGCCCAGCACTCAATAGCCAGCTCTCACCCAGCACCTAACTCCCACCTGCATCCATCTTGGACCCTGCACCCAGCACCCCCTCTCTACCCACCCAGCAACCCCCCTGACCCCATTCTCCCCCCACAGCTCGTGTCGGGGGGGCCAGCTGCACTGCCCTGGATGCCCCTGGGGTCTCAGTGGTCAGTGGGGCCAGTGGGGCCCCTGGAGCCCCTGCTCGCCCACCTGTGGGGGGCTGGGAGTCCGCACCCGCCGCCGCCTCTGCTCTGGCCCCATAAGTGCCCCCGGGGACTGCCCTGGGCCCCACAGTGACAGCAGATACTGCCGGAGCCCCCCTTGCCCTGGTGGGTCACTGCCCCACGGGTGGGGGTCGCTGCCTCACGGGTGGGGGTGTCACAGCCCCATCCCCCGCCCCACTACTTGGTCATGCCGAGGGTCCCAGCACCATATACTGTGGGTCCCAGCCCCATTCCTGCCCTGTAAGCTGTGGGTCCCAACCCTATACCCCAGTCCCTCTGCCTTGGGTGCCAGCCCCATCCTTGTTCTCTATGTCATGGGTCATTACTCCTCTCCTGTGGGTCCCAGCCCCATTCCTCTCCCCACTGTGGGTCCCAGCCCTACACCAAGCCCCTCTGCCAACATCTCAGTCCCCAGGTTATGGGTCCCAGCCCCATCCCTGCCCCCAACTCCTCTGTGGTGGGTCCCATTCCCTCTGCCCCATGGGTTGTGGGTCCCACTGGCCCAAACAGGGAGGATGCTGGGGGGTGATTGGGGGATTTCACCACCTTCTCTCTCTCCTCACAGCAGGACCCAGCCCCACAGCAGGGTTCAGCCCCATAACAGTGCCAAGTCCTATCACAAGGTCCAGCCCCACAGCAGAGCTCAGCTCTATATCAGGTTCCAAACCTAAGGCAGAGCTCAGCCCCACAGCAGACTCCAGGGCCCCAGTGGAGCTCAACCCCATATCAGGTTCCAGCCCTGTATCAGGGTCCAGCCCCACAGGGGAGCTCAGCTCCACAGCAGGGCTCAGCCCCACAGCAAGGTCCAGCCCCACAGCAAGGTCCAGCCCCATACTGGAGCTCAGTCCTATATCAGGGCTCAGCCCCACAGCAGGATCCAGCCCCACAGCAGGATCCAGCCCCACAGTGGAGCTCAGTCCCATATCAGAGCTCAGCCCCACAGCAGGATCCAGCCCCACAGTGGAGCTCAGTCCCATATCAGGGGTCAGCCCCACAGCAGGATCCAGCCCCACAGCAAGGTCCAGCCCCATACTGGAGCTCAGTCCCATATCAGGGCTCAGCCCCACAGCAAGGTCCAGTCCCACAGCAGGATCCAGCCCCACAGCAGAGCCCAGCCCCACAGCAGGTGGGTTACTGCACAGGGTGGGGTGTGGGGCTGGGTGCCCCTGTAGGATGGTGGATCGGCGCCCATGTACAGTGGGTACCTCCATGTCTGTGAGGTACTCAGGGTGGGGTGAGGTGACCATCATATCTTCACACTGTGCCCCTCAGCCCCCTGTATCTGGAGCCCCTGGGGCCCTTGGGGTCCCTGCCAGGAGCCCTGCACTGGGGGGTACCAGCTGCGCCAGCGCCAGCCCTGGCACCCAGTAGGCACTGAGCACTGCCACGGGCCCCACGCCCAGACCCAGAGCTGTGACACCGCCACGTGCCCAGGTAATGGCCAGAGACAGTCCCTCCAGCACCCTGCTGGCACCCCCTGGCATCCCTTGACCCCCACGTTGTGCCAGGGGAGCCCTGTGAGGAGCACGGACAGAGCTCTGCCAGCTCCTGTGCCAGCGGGTGCCCCCGGGCCTGCACCGACCTCTGGCCTCATGTCCAGTGTCTTCAGGGACCCTGCAAACCCGGTAGGTGACTCTTGCCCCTCAGCACAGCCCCTGCCCCATGGCACAGCCCCACAGCCCTGTTGGCACATAGGTGCCCACCCAATGCCCTCTGCCCTCTGCAGGGTGCCGGTGCCCACCAGGGCAGCTGCTGCAGGATGGGACCTGTGTGGCCAAGGCTGAGTGCCGCTGTGGGGTGCCTGATGCCAATGGCACCCGCCAGCTGCACCCAGGCCAGATGACACCGCTGGGCTGCCACAACTGGTGGGTGCCAGTACTGGGATGGGGTGGGTGCCAGGCTGTGCCATGAGGTATTAACATGGCATCGCTGTTGGTGCAGCACATGCCAGGATGGCAGGTTGGTGTGCCCGGCATCACCCTGCCCCTCCTACGGGCAATGGGCACCCTGGGGCATCTGCACCCGCAGCTGTGGTGGTGGCAGCAGCTCCCGGCACCGCCAGTGCCATGAGGAACCCCAAGGGGAGCCTTGTGAGGCCACCAGCACCCAGGAGACGGTGCCATGCAACACCCAGCCCTGCCCTGGTGAGAGACAGCATGGGCACAGGCAGAGGCAGGGGCATGGGCATGGGGATGGAGATGGTGCCAATGATGGTACTGGTGCCTGTGCCCATGATGCTGCTAATGGCGGTGACATCACCCTGAGCACCCAAACGTCACTTTGGACACCCCATGGGATCACCCAGCACCCCTGTCATTGCCCTGGGCAACCCTGTGATCACCTTGGGCACCCCTGGCATCACCCTAGCCCATCCTAACATCACCCTGGGAACCCCCTGGTATCACTGCAGGATTCTCTGGGACCCCCCTGGGTCTTTCTGGCACCATGCTGAGCACCCCTGACATCACTGTAGGACTCCATGGCATCACCCTGGGCCCCCCAACATTACCCTGGCTTCACCCTGGTCACCCCTGGCATCACTCTGGGCACCCCTGACATCTGGGACCCTCTGGCATGCCTTGACATCACCCCAGGATCCCTAGCATCCCTCTGGCCCACTGGCACTGGGTGGTGTCACCATGGGGGGCTGTTTGGGGTAGGACTAAGTGGTGCCAGTGCGGTACCCCCAGTGCCAGCAGAGCCACCCAGCCCGTGCCAGCGTGTGATTGAGCACCGGACCATCGCCAAGGGCTCCTGTGCCCTGCACAATGTCGAGGTGGCCTCCTGTGCTGGGTATTGCCCGTCCCGCACCGCCGTCAGTGCCGAGGTCAGCCTGGTACAGAAGGGGGTGGGGGAGGGAGTTACTGGGTGCCCTCCACTAGCTTGTTGCCAGCCAGTGCCCCCCTGGCACAGGAGCCCTACCTGGAGAGCCTGTGCCAGTGCTGCAGCTACCGGCTGGACCCGCTGCACCCAGTGCAAGTCCTGCAGCTGCCCTGCCCAGGGGGTTCCCAGCGGGCAGCAGTGCTGCCCCTCATCCGCAGCTGCCACTGTGCCGCGTGCCCAGGTCAGGAGCAGCAGGGGGGCAGGGTGAGGACAGCACCCCAGTCGTTGGGGTGCAGGCCAGGGTGAAGGCACTGGGAACCCTTTGTGTGGCAGTGTCAGGGTCTGGGTGGGCACCAGGGTGGGCATCAAGGTGAGCATTGGGAGGGCATCAATGGGGCATCAGGGTGGGGAACACCCCCTAAGTCTCTTCTCCCACAGGTGGGGATTTCTCTCGGCGCTGAGGACCCTCCTCACCCACCCCCACCCTGGACCCCCTTTCTGCAATAAACTGTGGGAGCACTACCTGCTGCTGGCACTGGGAGGGACTGGGGAGGACTGGAGGAGATGGAAGGACGGGGACAAGCTTAAGGGAGATGGAGGGGAGTACTGTGGAGGGTCTGCAGGGACTAGGAGGAACTGGGGGAGCAGGAAGGGACTGAGGGACCAGGTGAGGACCAGGAATGGCTCTGGGGCACTGGGATAGACTGGGAGGAATTGGGAGGATGAGGAGGTCTGGAGACAGTGCAGGAGTTCACACGTAGGTTGAGAACCCCCAAAGCACAGAAAGTTTAGGGTTGGGGAGAACCTTAAAGCTCCCCAGTGCCACCCTCTGAGCAGGGACGTCCCCACCCAGAGCAGTTTGATCAGAGCCCCAGGGTTCAGCCTGACCTGGGATGGTTTCAGGGATGGGGCTTCTCCCACCTCTCTGGGCAACCTGGGCCAGGGGCTTCTCCTACGCTTCTGGTTTGTTGTCCCCTGACTCAGCTTGGAGCCATCCACAAACCAGTGGAGGATGGGCTCGATCCCACTGTCCATGCTGTGGACAGAGATGTTGGACCCCCAAATGCACCCAGTGCACCCCCTGGGCTCTTTGGGTGGGTCCCATAGCCCGTCTCCCACTGGTCTTCAGCAGTTCTCAGGGATCTGCGGAGCCAGGAAGGGGTTAACACCCCCCAAACCACCCAAAGTCCCCCTGAGGGCTTCAGCCCGTCTGGCCCAGTGCCCCCGCCCCGATGCCCCTCCCTCGTTTTTCCCGGTGGTCCCCTCACCCCTGGACACCCGTTCCTTCCACCAGCCCGGCCCGGCGCCTGGCCCGGTGGTCCCCGGCTGTCGCCCACCCCATCGAGTGGCGTCGGGAGAACCAACGGGGCCGGGAAAAGCAGTCTTGACCCCCACTCCATCCCAGTGCCCTCGGGGATAGAGGGGGTCCAGGGTCTCCCACGGTCGGGAAAGGGCGTGAGGGAGGGGGATGTGTGGAATATAAGGAGGGATAGGGGGGGGATGTGGGGGGACACGGGGGTATGAGGTGACGTGGAGATGTGGGGGACCATGGGGGGGGGACGGGGACAAGGTGGGGACACAGGGATAGGGCGACACGGAGGGACAGAGTAGGGTTTGATGTTTAGGGATATGGGATCATTGGGATGTGGGGAATTGGGGGTATATGGGGCGACGTGAGGCCATCAAGAGGGTGTGGGGCCAGGGCTGTTATGGGGAGACGTGGGAGGGGGTCACACTGCTCAGTGCTGGAGCAGGTGCGATGGGTGCAGGGTGCAGGAGTGGGTTGTAGGGTGTGGGTTGTGTAGGGTGCAGGATATGGGGTGCAGGCTGTAGGTTTTGGGGTGTGTGGGGCTGTGGGGTGTAGGTTGTGGGCTGTGTGTGGGGGAGTGGAGTGCAGGTTGTGGGGCTGGCGCATAGTCCGATTCGGGGGATCCCACGGGATTAGAGATGGGGTTGACCGCGATGAACTGGAAACCGCGGAACCCCGCGCGGTGCCACCGGGACGGAGCCGGGCGTCCGGTTCCGTGGGGCAGGTGCGGGGCGGGGGCAGCTGCTGGGACCCTCCCCTCGCCCTGATGTCACCTTCAGCTCTTCCGGGATCGCGGGGTTGGGGTCGGCGCGGGATCAGGATCAGGATCTTCAGGTGAGCAGCTCCCGCCGCCTGTCGGGGGTCACTTCGGTTTCGCTTCGCTTCGCTTCAGCCACTTCTGGTTCCCGACCCCCCAGTTTTCCCGGTTCTACCCCGTTCCAGTTCCCTGCACTGGGGGGAGAAGCGAGGGGAAGGGTTCGAACCCTGCAGTTTAGTTAAAACTCCCTGTTTTAACTAAACCCTTCCCTTTTAACTGGAAAAACTGCCCTTTTAAAACTCAGCTGCCTCTTTCGAACTCAAAAATCCCCTTTTTAACCCCGAACTGCCCTTTTTCAAACTCAACCCTTTATTTTTAACTCAAAAATACATGTTTACCTCAAAACTGCCAGTTTAAACTCATTAACTCCATTTTTAACTCAATCCCCCTGTTTTTCAACTCAAACTCCTCCTTTTTAACCCCACACTGCCCACGGCGCCCCTCCCCGCTGGGTGTTTTACCTCAAAGGTCCCTTTTTATCTCAACCCTATCCCATTTTTTAATTCAAAACTGCCCTGTATTAACCCAAACCAGCCCTTTTTTTTCCTCAAAAATACCTCTCAACTTAGATTCCCACTTTTAACCCAAACTTGCCTCTTAACTCAAAAACCTATCATTTTTTAAACCAAAACTGCCCTTTTTCACCTCAAACAGCCCTTTTTAAGCCCTGATGTTCCTTTTTCACTCTCCATCTCCCTTTTCTAACCAGCGATTCCCCTTTTGCTGCCCAACGTGGAGTCTCAGTGGGTTGAGAGAAGGGCGGTGGTGCCCAGGGCACATGGTGCCCACCCCCATGACCCCGATTTAGTTCCAGCTGGTCCCAGTGCTGGGTTGGTTCATGATTTGGTGGTTCTCGGTGCTGTGCCAGCATGGCGTTGGCACTGTGCTGGGCAGTACTGGCACTGTACCCTGTGATGTTGGCACTCTACAGGGCAGTACTGGCACTGTATGGTGCTGGCACTGTGCCGGGTGCCTTCATCTCTGTGCCAGCACGTGTGCCCCCATCTTCTATCCCTGTCACCCTGGCTCTGCTCCTTGTCCCTGTCCTGCCACTGCCATGGTGCAGCTATGGCTCCTGGGCTGACCCAGTTCTGTCTGTCTGTCTGCAGCCCTGGCATCACCCTGGCACATCGGGCACTGCTTGTGGGGATCCTCAGGAGCTCCAGATTCCAGATCTCCATAGGGCATCGAGCCATGGGGCTGGCACAATCCTCTACCTTCTGTCCCTCTGATTTGGCCATGGGGGCAGCCGAGTGTCCTGTGGGTGGCAGGTCTGGCCTGGCACTGCTGCTGGGCACTGGCATCAGCCTTGCCCTGGCACTACTCTCCTTTAGCATCATATGGAGATGGAGGGGCAGTGCCGGTGGCTCTGCCCGCAGGGTCACAGGCACCACAGATGCTCTGGCCCCCAGTACTCCAGTTCTGGTTGCTCCAACCTTGGTTACTCCACTACCAGCTACTCCAACCCTAGATACTCCAACACTGGGTACCTCAATCCTGGATACTCCAACCCCAGATATTTCAACCCTGGTTCTCCCAACCCTGGCTACTCCAATTTCCGATGCTCCAAGCCCTGATACTCTAACCCCGGCTACTCCAGCCGTGGTTTTTGGCACCATGACTAGTCCAGCATCTGAGACTCTGACCCTGGGGACAGACACTGAGGTCACTCCAACCCCCACAACAAGCCCCACAGTTACTTCAACTCCAGTGTCAGACACTGTGGTTACTCCAATCCCTGAGCCTCCAGCCTCTGTGACAAGCTCTGCTGAGACTGCAGCGCTTCCAAGGACCCCTGCAGCTGCCCTGCAGCCCCATCCGGCCCTGGGACCGGTCACCCCCACACGGAAGAGCCGAGCACGGAAGTCCCTGACTACTGGAAGGGCAGAGGCAGCTGCTGCCCAGGTAGATGGGCAGGAAGAGGCAGCAGCGGGGGGCAGTGCCATCGATGTGGCCGTGGACAGTGGGGCACTGCCCCGCAGCCTGCAGCAGTGGCTGCTGTCAGGGATGAGAGAGCGGTCCCCACGCAAAGAGACCCTGGTGTGCGTCCCCAGCCCGGGAGTGACACCGGCCAGTGGTGCTCAGTTGCTGCAGCAGCCGGTGGTGTGGGACCCAGACAGTGTCCCTGTGTCGCAGGCAATGTGGCGGCAGCTGATGCAGGGTGCACCGCTGCACATCGCCGAGGTGCTGGGTGCCATCATGGAGGCGACGGGAGGGGATGGCACTGTGACACCCACCGTGCGCGAAGTGGTGGCCCTGCTGCAGCAGTACAAGAGCTTTGTGTCACCGGAGCAGGCACTGGTGTCACTGGTGCAGCCACTGCCCTCTCTGTCTGATCTGCGGCACAGGCTGAGGGTGCTGCAGGGCAAGTGGTTCAGCACCATCCACATCTCCTCGTGGCCACTGGTGCCCCGGTGCCAGCCGCAGTTGGTCTCTGCATGGCAAGACACATGGGAGCCATGGTGGCACAGCCCGGCCCTCTGCCACCAGGAGGTCCAGGACCTGCTAGAGGGGGCTGGGGCACCTGAGTTCCTGCACTATGTGGCTGACATCCTTGTGTGGGGTAACCGCAAAGCCGAGACTCTGGAGAAAGGGGAGAGGATTGTCCAGATCCTGCAGGAGGGAGGTTTAAGGGTGAAGCGGGGCAGGGCCAGGGTTCCAGCGCGGGAGGTCACGTTCCTGGGCGTGAGGCTACAGGGCAACCGCCGGCAGATCCCTGCGGCCGCCATCAACTGGATTGTGGCCATGGCGCCACCGACTAGCAGGGAGGAGACAGAGGTGTTTGTGGGTGCAGTGGGCCGCTGGCAGCTGCACATCCCCAACTACAGGCAGCTGGTGACCCCTCTGCTGCAGCTGCTGCCTGTGAACAGCTGCTTCCACTGGGGCTCAGCACAGCAACGGGCCTTTGACCAGCTCAAATACGAGGTAGCCAATGCCATGGCCCTGTGGCCAGTGTGCGAGGGAGAGGGTGTTCAGTACATCCTCTACACTGCAGGGAGCAGGAAGGGCCCCACATGGAGCCTTTGGCAGAAGACGCCCAGCAAGGGCTTGGGCCAGCCACTGGGCTTCTGGAGCCAAGACTACTGTGGCTCCGAGAGCCACTACAGCCCCACTGAGAAGGAGCTTCTGGCAGCATTCAAGGGTGTCCAGACAGCCTCAGTACTGTTGGGACCCCAAACGCAGCTCATCCTGACCCCATGCCGGCCTGTCCTGGACTTGGTGCTCCAGGGGAAAGTCCCCACCAACCACTGTGCCCCCAAAGCTACATGGGGTGAGTGGATCACCTTCATTGGCCAGCGGGCACGAGCTGGGACCAGTGAGTGCCCCGGGATCCTGGAGGAGGTCAGAGACTGGCTGATGGAGAGTGACTTTGGGGCCATGTAGTAGGGTCCCTGATAACGACACTGAGTCTGCAGAAGCTGCAGCTGTTGAGACAGCTCCTGGGCCAAGGGAACGTGGCTGGGTGTCAGTAGAGGGTCAGGCCCACACGGACACTGCCAAACTACCTGTGTCCCACCTGTGGAGAGAGCCACATACAGTGGGGTTTGGCTGGTATGAGCCATTGGGTTGAATGACGTTGATGTCAATATCGATGTTGCTGAGATGGTGGGACATTGAGAATCATCGTGGTTGGAAAAGACCTTCAAGATCATAAAGCCCAACCATCTGCTCTACAACCCCGACACACTAAACCATCTCCTGAAACACCATGTCTGCTCGTTCTTTGAACACCCTCCAGGGTAGCCTGTTCCAAGGTTTCACCACTCTTTCTGGGAAGAAGTTGTCTCCAATATCCAGTCTGAACTTCCTAGGAAAACCTGACCCCATTTCCTCTGGTCCTAAAACAAGAACCACCTGGGTCAATGGGAAATGGATATTGATGGAGTTGGGATTGATTTCAGCCACTGGTGACCTATAACATCCCCAGGATCAATGTCTTAGACTCAAGGAATCATTTGGGTCAGAGGAGACCCAACTGGTTCAGCTTTGCTGGAGGTCCCCAGGGGTTGTGGTGGATCTGTGGGGTTGTTCAGCCTCTGTGCCAGTCATACCAGCTAAGAGTTCCAACTGGGGAAATGAGACTCTACATCATCCTCCCACTGTGCCCACCGCCACCCCATCAGCATCATCCCTCTTGCCCCAAAGGACCATTGGGATAGGCAGAACCTGGGGTTACGGGCCAGATGAGATCCCAGACTAGGCTGGGTTGGGTTGGAAGGGACCTTCAGAGCTCCTCCAGTCCCTGCCCCTGCTGTGAGCAGATTGCTCAGAGCCCCAGGGTCCAACCTGAACCAACACAGGTTCCAGGGTGATCCTGTGTATGGCTGGTCCTTGGGCTGTGGGGTGAGTGTTTGGGATTAACTGGGATGTTCTGGTGGAGCTGCTGCTGGGAAACCAAGGGCCTTCCAGCTCCCAGCAGCTCCCATGTCCCTGCTGCAGCTGGGAGGGACCTTCCACCCTCACCACGTGACACTTGGTATGGGGGTCTGCGACAATTCGCGGATCACAGATTTGGGGTCTGATCTGGGACTGGGAATCTGCCCTAGGACCAGGATCACTCCCCAGGAGTGCTCTGAGCTGCAGCTGACAGGGGGTGACAGATCACTGGTTCCCACTGTCCCTGTTCTCACTCCAGTTTACTTGTTATTAAATTGTCCTTTATCCCACCCCATAGCCCCAACAGCTTCCTCCAGCCTTGACACAACCATGCTCAGCCCCATGGCAGCAGGTTCTCTGGTTTTGAGGGTCCTCCTGGCTCCCCTCTGCTCTTCTGGCACTGCCCTGGCACCGCCGGCCACAGGCAGTCCCAAAAAGGGTTTGGGAATTGTGAAAAATCTCACAAGGACAAACGCTGGGACTGGGAGCTGATGGGGAGGAGTTGAGGGAGGGGCCCTAAACCACCCCCCATCTGCTTTCTGGGACCACCAGGAAGGGCCGCAGTCCCATTCCTGGAATGGGGTCAGCACTCCAAACACCCCAGTAACTGGCCCCAAAGCACAGACTGGTATAGTGGGAGCCCATCTTGGTCTAGTGGGAGCCCATCTTGGTCTAGGTCCTCCAGGGAGAAGCAGGTGGCCTCATCCCCAGGTGGCACCAGGACTCACTGGGGAGGGTGGCAACCTCAGGGTGCCCAATTGGGTGGGCACACGCTCAAGGGTCCCACTGGCTGAGCACAGCACCCCCTACACCCATGGGAGTGGGTCAGGGTGGGGGTCCCAGTGCTGTTTACTGACTTGGGCCACCCACCACCCTCCCCAGCTCCACTGAGAGGGTTGGGGTGACCAAGGGGCAGCAGGGAGAGGCACTGGGATGGCTCCAGCTCCTAGGCTGCAGGATGATACCCTCTAAGAGACCAGGCCCCACAGTCCTGTTGCTCTTCCCTGTATTTAAATACAAACAGTCACAGGGTACTGGTGACACTGGGAGAACTGGGAGACGCTCCACAAGGTCCACATGGGAAAACAGCAAAACACCGCGGGGATTTTTTGAGGTCCAATGTGGGGAGAGCAGGGTTCTGCCCCAAATCCTCTGGGGTCCAGCACAGCCCCATCACACAGTGGGGCAGGATGAGCCTCGCTGCAAGGTCAGCCAGCCCCGTGCAGCAGCAGTTACTCGTGGCTGAGGAGCCCCGCCGCACCGCTGTCGCTGTGGCCACGCAGGTGCAGGCGCAGTTTGCTGTGGGAGCTGAAGGCCAGGTGGCAGCGGGTGCACGTGAAGGTTCGGTAGTGCCGGTGCTGGCGCCGGTGGTTGATGAGACTGGCCTTGTTGCAGAAGGCCTTGTCGCACTGGGTGCAGGTGAAGGGCCGCTCACCCGTGTGCACGCGCCGGTGCATCAGCAGGTTGCCTCTGCGGCTGAAGCTGCGGCCACACTCGGAGCACTTGTGGCTGCGCTCGGGCACGTGGCTCCGCTGGTGGATCAGCAGGCTCTCCCGCCAGCTGAAGCGGCGCCCGCAGCGCTCACACACGAATGGCCGCTCCTCCTCGACGCACTGGTGCTGGCTCAGTGCCGACTTGTCGGCAAAGCGTTGCTGGCAGTGCTGGCACTGCAGAGGGCACTGGGTGTCCTCGCTGTCACGGTGTTGCTCTTCGCGATGATCCCGCAGCTGGTGCTCGCGGCGGAACCGGCGGGCACAGAGTGGGCACGCGAAGGTGCCCTCGCCGCCATGGCTGGCGCGGTGTCGCAGCAGGTCACCCCGCAGGCAGAAGACCCGCTGGCACTCGGTGCAGGGGTGGCGGTGCCGGCCCCGGTGCTTCTTGTGCACCAGCAGGTTGCGCTGGTGCCGGAAAGTTTTGCCACAGGCTTGGCACTGGTAGAAGGGTGCTGGGCGCTGGCACGCGTGGGTGCCCAGCCTGGCCTTGTCTTTGAAGCTCTGCCCACAAGCGCTGCAGATGAGCGGCTCCGAAGTGCCCTGATGCTCACGTTGCTCCCATGGCCCCAGCTCCACATGGCACCACAGTGGGGGAGACCCCAAGTCCTCAGCTGCTCCAGTGGGTGATGCAGAGGGCAACCAGCGGTCCTGGTCTGAGTCCTCAGATGTGTTGTCATCCGCTGTCCTGGCCTCAGCAGCTGCAGGGAACAGGGGTTCACCAGGGTGTCTCCGTGGGGGCGCAGAGGCCCCTTGCTCACTGCAGTCTCCCCCCAGCCCCATGGCACCCATAGGAGTCAAGCTGGGGCACTCTAACCCACTGAGTAAGGGCAGGAGGGGGTCTGGCTGGGAGAGGATACCCCGATGTGGTTGGGCTGGATGATGCTAGGGGTCTCTCGTAATCTTAAAGGTTCTGTGATGGCCCAGCCTGGAGCCCCCAGGGTCCCCTGGAGTGCCCCCATGGTCACTCACATGTGCTGGAGGTGTCTAGGGCTCCACTGTCTCCCCCATTGCAGGGAATGCCCGAATCCTCCTCAGGCTCCATTTTGCAGGTGATTCTGAAGTGGGGAGGACCTGTGGTGGGGGAGAGCCCTCAACATCCCCCAAACTGCCCCACAGTGTCCCCACATCGGGGTTGGGGTGGGGGGCAGCTGTCACCACATCCAGTGCCCTGGGGGGGAACTGCTGATGCCAACCCCAGCCCTGGCAGCGAACTAGGGCAGACTGGGACTGTTAGAGGGATGAGGACGTGGGGTGGCCAGTGGGTCCGGGGGGTACCTGGAGCCGTGGGTTCCTCATGCAGCGGGGACGGACTCGGCGGCGGCCCCACAGCCCCGCTCTGCGTAGAGAGACGGCGGCGGGTCGGGCGCTGGATGGGCTAGCGGACCCCCGCCCCTGAGTATCCCCGACCCACCCAAAGGCAACCTCCTTACCCAAGCTGGCCACCAGCTCGTAGTTGTCCATCATGACCTGCAGGTAGAGCTCCCGCTGCCACCCCGCCAGCCCGCCCCACTCCTCGGGGGAGAAGAACACGGCCACGTCCTCGAAGCTCACGGCGCCCTGAAACCACAGAGGGGCTGGAGCCGGGGCGCAGGACCCCCGGCGAGGGGGACAGACCCCCTGCTCTGGGAGTGCGGGGACCGCGCGGGCTGGCCTGCGGCTCCCCTGCCCGTCCCGTCGAGAGCTGCCCCGCACCTGTGCTGTGTGTGTGGGGGTGCGTGCTCCCGGGGGTCGCGCCCGGCCTTACCCTCTGCATCTCTACCCGGAACGGCGGGAACGCTCACGTGGTTTCCGCTGAGAGCCCCAGGATGGCGGCGGAGAGGACGGGGCGGGCCCGGAAGGGGCGGGGCTGGGCGAGCCGGCGGAGCGGAACCGGACGGGGGCCGGTAGCCGGGTGCTGGGAGTCCCGGAGAGGTTGAACTGGAGGAAAGGAGACTGAGGGGAGACGTCGATCTCCACAACTCCTTAAGGTTGGAGCCACTTGGGGGTCGGTATCTTCTCCCTCCCCAGGAGAAGGAACCGGCTTCAAGTTGCCCCAGGGGAGGTTGAGGTTGGCCCTCAACCAATTTCTGCCCCGCAAGGGGTGTCCAGGCCTGGCCCAGGCTGCCCAGGGCAGTGGGGGAGTCCCCGGAGGGGTTGCAAAGCCTTGGAGATGTGGGGTGACAGACAGGGGTTGGGACCTGCCTGTGCTGGGTTGGAGCTCAAAGGGCTTTTCCAGCTCAAAACCAATTCCCTCATTCCACGAAACCCCTCAGAAACATATTAAGCTCCTTGGAGGCCTTGGAAACCAAACAGAAGCCCCCAGACTTCGGGGCCAGCAGTAGGTGAGTGGAAGGGCCACCAGAGATGCAGCGACCTATGAAGCCTGTAAACCAGACGCCAGCTGTGGGGGTGTAGGGGTCCCTCTTTAGGGACCAGAACGATGGTGACAGGTTAAACGAGGCAGGAGAGGGAACTCTGTTTAGGAAAGCGAAGCCCAGGGATGAGGTGACATCAGACTGGTTCTTCTGTGGTCTGGAAGCACAGCAAAAGCTGAGCTGCAAAGGGTGGGGAGGAACAAAACTCCTGGTGGTGGGTTTCTCCCTCAGCATGGAAATGGCTGAAGGTGGAACAAAGAAGCAAACTCGCAAAGGAAAAGACCCAAACAGCCGTAGCCAAAGCCTCTGTCAACCCCGTGAGAAGCTACACAGGGGTGTCAGGGGTTGCACTGGTGTACTGAACCCCAGGACCACCTCCAGCAGCACCCCAGGACCATGCCCAGGAGCACCCCCAGCAGAAGAGTGAATCCAGCCATGCCCATCTCCCCTGCAGATGGTGCCATAAATACAAAGAACCCAGATTTTATTGTCAAAAGCTTCTCTACAATCACTCAGCGTCACACAATGGAGATGTGTTGGCTGCAGCATGGAGACCCCCCCTCACAAATGGCTTTGCTTGCTCCCCCAGAACTGTGTCAGTTTCACAGGACAGGATGGGACATCACACAGACCCAGCAGAGCAGACAGGACCCAGCAGCAGCAGGGCAGGGATGGTGGAGACATCTCACTCCTTCTGCAGGAACAAATCCCCTTCCCTTCTTCTTGTGGCACCACAAACGGGTTCTTGGCACAAAACCAGGCCAGACTCCAGCACCTGACTGGTATTTGGGGAAAATGAGGAGCCCTGGGAGAGGCACCAGCAGTGACACTTTTCACTGAGCTCTCACGGTGCCAGTTCTGTATGGTGAACTGTAAGAAGCCCACCAGCCCACCGATGCTTGCCTTCACCTTCTCATTCCCTTCCCCCATTCTGTGGTCTGAATGCGAAGACCTCAAAACATCCTCTGGTCACCTTTTGTGCACAAAGCGACCCTCAGGCTGAGTTCATGGGAAGTTAATCATCCACATCACAGCCACTGGGTGTTGCTCCACGGTTGCTCCTCAGAAGTTTCTCTTCTCTTCACATCCATGAGCTCCTGGGTCCATCACAGGGCTGGAGGTTCTCCCTGCAGTAGTGGGGGCTGAACTGCTCTTGAATGGGGAAAAACCATCCAGACCTCCAACCCCAGTTTAACCACCAGAAAGACACCAAGAGGTGATCCTGGGACTCACTGTGGCGACCAGCAGAGTGGTGGGACATAAGGATTTAAGTTCTGGACTGTCCCACCTGCATGTGCACACTCACACCAGTATGGCACTGGTGCTTCATGATGGTGCAAACCACACTGGTTTCAGTAAGAAAGATCCAGATTTGGGGGTGTCTGAGCTGTCCCCCAGCCCTCTGACACCTGAGGATCTTTCCTTTCCTAGGAACACTTTCCAACAGTGTCCCTGGGCAGTGAGGCTGTGGCAGCTCTGCTCCACTACAGGCAGGTTCCATCATGGTGGTGGGATGACTGTGGCAGCTACGGTGGCCCTGTGGGTCAACCCCCAACACCTCTCATCATCCAGTCAGTGGAGCCCTCAAGTGAGGACAATCCCCCACAGTCAGCAAGCAGAGAGGGGCTGCAGGTCACATTTCACAAGGAAAAGGGCTCTGAAGTCCCCACTGAAGTTGCTCCTCAGGCAGGGAGCTCCTGCCCTGCTCCTCTCTGATGGTTCTGCCTTTGAGTGTGGGCTCTCTCCAGGCCAGGGGCTGAGCTGCGGCACCCCCTGAGTGACAGAGGTTTAAATAGAGGGGTGGGGGAGCAGAGTGTCCTGCTGGCTCTGGACTGAAGAAGCGGTGATACTCCACTAGGAAGGGAACTTGCCCAGCTGCCTCTGTCCATCCCACAGCGAATCCCAAGAGAGCAGGATGGGAACCAGGAGGAGGGTCTGGAAAGTCCCAAAAGAGTGAAGCTGTGGCAGCTGTTTTTAGGACAAGACATCATGTGGGACCATGAGTTATTCACAAACCTTCACACCAACAAGCTAGGGAGGGTCGATGACCATGTCACTGTTTCCAAGTGGCTGTGGGGTCAGTCCCATGGTGTGACCCTGTTGCCAGGGCCAGGGGGAGTGTCCCTGTGCTTTTTAAGGCTGACAGTGCTTTAAAACCAGTGACACCCTACAGCACCAGAGCCTGTCACCGCTGGGGGAACTGGGCAGGAGGAGGCAGTTCACTGATGACCTCAATGGAAGAGTAACTCAGGAACTCTGCTGACAAAACAAAGGGGATCCTGCTGTGTTACAGGATGTGGAGCTTATCAGGTCCAGAAGGGCAGTTCCTTTCAGTGCTGGCCCCTTGGGGTACTTGGAGAAGACTCTGCTGTGTCACACAAGCCCAAGGCTAGTGTCTGCCACGTCCAAGGCAGGGACCAGCAAAGCACCAGGAGACTCTTGGTGGTTTCTCAGGACACCTCAGCCCCAACCCCACTGACATGAGGATGCTGAAGGGGAAAACTCCCTTCCTCTCAGTACCACACCCATAGGGTGATGATCCATCAGTCCCCCTTCTGCTGTGGGGCAAGGCTGAGAGGAAGACCCAGAGAAGACATCCTGGCTGTCCCTGGTCCTTCCAGCGGGGGTCTTTACCAAGGAACAAAGCTTCTCCCAGGTTGTTCCTTCCTGATGTGGAACTCCCTGCTGCAAGAAGGACTCTGATCGGGATGAAAAGGTTCCACACAGACCAGTTGTGCAATCCGAGAGCTGTTACAGGACACAGTGTGGGAGCTGCTGCTCCTTCTCTACCTCCATAGTCCACAGTGACCCTGCTTCAGTTTCCCCAAGGGTGCCAGTCAGTTTCTGGGATCAGCTGAGGAGTGTCTGCACATCCCACCAGAGCCAGCTGAAACCCCACTGATGGATGAACTTGGAACCTTCTCTAAAGCTGACACTTGTATCTTGGTCTGGAGTGGCTGGAGACCCACAGGAGGACTGTGGGGGTCACTCTGAAGCTGGTGGTGGTGCCTGGCAGGGGGTGGCACATTGTGGCCAGGTGGGAAGCAGGTCCATGTGTGACAGTGAGCTGAGGAACACTGAAAAGTCCCCTGGGCTGGTGATGCCGCTGCCAGTGGGGTGAGTGGAGCAGGACTTATGTGTTGCGAACCCCCAGCGACTGCTCCAGCTCCTGCCGGCGCTGCTGGATCTGCAGGAGAAGGACACACCGGGCAGCTGAGTGGCTCAGGGGAGGGAGATTTGCTGTGAGACAGCACCATGGGGGGATCCTACCATACCTTGCAGTAGAAGTATCTGCTCACAGCCTCCTGTGACCATGGCTCATGGTAAAACTCAGCCCTGCGTTCCTCCTCAGGGTTCCCCACCACGTCAGTCATCACCTGCCACAGACAGAAAAATTGCACCAGAGCTCTTGGACCACAGGGAGAAATGTTTGGGGTGACTTACAGCCTGAAGAGAAACCAAGTAGTTTACCTAGAGATCTGCAGAGCCAAGGACTGAGGCTGGGGTGGGAGCTGGAGCCTGCAGTCCTGAGTGGTGATCTGACCTTTTAAATATCTTCTCTCCCTTCCCTTTTTACTCTCCCCTACTCTCTGTGTTGGGCATCTGGTAACTTCAGTGATTTCTGTGCCTTCTGAGTTTGGAACCTGATAATTTTAGTAAATTCTGACTTTCATGTGAACCTCTGGTGTAAGTCTCCTTAATCTGACCCCAAGTGAATCCATGAATCTGAGTCACTCCCTTCTCTTAAGGAGTAGGACATGACAGGGATGGGTTGATGGGGTCAGTAAAGCCACTCCTGACTGTGTCTGAAGGGTCTTGGCAGTCCCCACTGGAGGTGAGACACAACCTAAACGGTCTTCCTTGTGTCCCATCTGCTCCAGGACTGCATGATTCCACCCATGGCCTGAACATCCCATGGGGTTTAGCTGTGCAATCTCATTCATCTGAGGCCATGGTTCACCCCGGTTCAAGCCCTGGCTCACCTTAAGATCCCGGCTCTGGGACCGGAGAAGGTCTTGGATGTATCCTTTGGGATCTTTGGAGAAACTCAGCATGAAATCACGTTGTATTTTTAACTGATTTATGGACTCAATTGTCTCATGAATCTGAAAAAAATCCCCAAGCAGAGGTTACTTCCATGCCCCAGACCCAGAGATCACAGCTCAGCCCTTCTCACCCCATAGCAGAGTGATAATCCTGCACTTGTGCAGGTTCCTTCAGAGATGGGGAGAGACCACCCAGTCTGATCTCACTTGTACTTCCCCAGCCCAGGGATGCGCAGAGTGTCCCACCACTGCTGGGTGGGAGCAGTGGGATCAGGGCACTCAAGGGTTAAGTCACTATAGGACCCAACAATGACCTGAGCATCATCATCCCATCTCCTGGAGCCTGGGAAGGTGCTGCCTGATTCAGTCTTGACCCAGTACCCAAAGCAGTGAATCCCTGGTTAACCTTTACCACCACCCTGCTGGGGTCCCCAGTGACACCAGTGCTGGGCCCAGGTGGTGGGGTTGAGGGAACTCAAGGAATTGAGGTGGTTTGTGGACTTTTCCTTGTAGAAAACAATTAAATGGCTGCAAAGAGGAGATTGTATGAAGGAGGAACCAGGAGCACAGGAGATGCACAGAGAACCAGCCCCATCTTTAGGCCATTAAGGAGAACTAACCAGCAGGAAACTGGGGAGACTCCAAAGACAAGTGAAGTCCTACAACCATTCCAGTTAACAAACCCAGTCTGAGGTTCTAAACTTGTCTAGTTCCACTTCTACCTCTGCTTCACCAAACCAGATGCTCTGAGGGAAACAATGTTGACATGCTCCAGCTGAGCCATGGAGGCCACTGGTATGAGACACTGGCAAAAGCTGGAAACCCAATAGAATCAGTGGTTGGGTTGGAAGGGAGCTCAGAGCTCACTCAGTCCCAACCCCCTGCCACAGGCAACGACACCTCTCACTAGACCAGGTTGCCCAGAGTCCGACCCAACCTGGCTCTGAACACTTCCAGGGATGGAGCAGCCACAGCCTCCTTGGGCAACCTGTTCCAGTGCCTCAGCACCCTCACAGGGAGGGATTTCTGCCTCAGACCTCATCTCAATCTGCTTTGAGCTTGGACCCAGCCCCCTTGTCCTAGCACTAGAGTCCCTCTCCAGCTTTCCTGGGCCTTTCTCCAGAGCCACGAACCAGAAGATGCTGCAGGAGCTCCCAAAGTCCACAGGACTGCTGCCCCTTGAAATTACACCCCACTGCCAGATCCCTGCCTCACAACACCCCTGTCTTTGATGGGTGACCCCAAACCCACAGGGAGGTTCCCTACAAGACACAAGCCAGGAGATACCCAGCTCCAGGACCAGCACCTTGTTGTCCAGTGCTGTGATCTCCTGCTGGTTTGCTGTCGAAAGGAGGAAACTGCTCATCTGTCCCTTCAATGGGTCTTCAACTTCAACATCGATGTCATAACAAGCCGTCTTCTTCTGGTCGTTGGGGTCAACACTGCGTGGAGCCAAACAGAGGAGTGTGAGTGGTGCCACAATGAATGTCCAGCCAGCCTAGAACACACTGCTGGAAAAAGTCTGTGCAGACACCACACGGGGTGTTGGTGTGTTTGTGTTTTCTGGTCTGTTCCCTCTGTCAGCAGTCAGAGACTTGGAGCTGCAGCTTTTGTCCAGACCATCAGCTCAACAGCTCCTGACCTAAGAATCACAGAATTGTTTGGGGTGGAAAAGCCTTTTAAGATCCTCAAGTCCAATCCAGCACAGCCACGTTCCCACTAACCCCTGTCCCTCACACCACATATCTGCAGCCCCTCCAAGTACAGGGACTCCCCCACTGCTCTGGACAGCCCTTGTGGGGCAGAAATTGTCCCTCGGGGCCAATCTCAACTTCCCCTGGAGCAACTTGAGTCTGGTTCATCTCATCCTGGGGGACAGAGAAGGACTTAATCCCCAGCTGGCTCCAACCTCCTGAAGTTCAGGGAATTGTGGAGAGCCAGAAGGTCCCCCCCCCCGAGCCTCCTTTCCTCCAACTCCCCCAGTTCTCCCACTTGCTCTTAGAGCACTGGTGCTCCAGCCCCTGTGGTGAGGTGAGTGTCCTGCCCTCAGCTTCACCTGATGATGTGGTTTATCACGATGGGGTCTGGTGGCAGCAGCAGGTTTGTCAGTCTCTGGGGGATCTCGGAAAACTTTAGCCGTGGGCAGTCGAAGATCTGGAACACAAGGAGGGGGTTAAGAGCAGGTCAGCAGCAGGTCACCCTTGTCCTGCACCAAAGCTGCAATTAAACAAGAAGCCAGAGGTCAGTACACGGTGCTGGGTGAGGTGATTCCAAGAGCTGGACTCAAGTTGGCCTTGGTAGAGTCAATTAATGGCTGGTCTCGATGACCTTCAAGGTCTTTCCCAACCTAAACACGGCTAATTAATCACAGAAAAAATATTTTAAAATACAATTTTTATTTTTAAAAAATCCAAACAAAAAACTAGGGCGCAACTGTCATGATGATATTTTCTTTCAATTCTCATTAAAGGGTTTTTGTTGCCTCAGCAGGAGCCCTTCTCCTACCCCACCTCCAGCAACAGGGACAATAAATGAGCCCAGCCTGAAGCTGTGAAAGGACAAAGCCAGTTAAAACACTAGTACCTGCCACAGCATCAACTTAAGGGAGTAATTATGGTCACACATGAAAAAGGTGGAGACGCTTCAGGTGGTTAATTCTACAGGTCCTTGTGGGGGACAGAAAGCCCTAATATCACAGAATCATGGAATGTTAGGGATTGGAAGGGACCTCGAAAGATCATCCAGTCCAATCCCCCTGTCACAGCAGGATCCCCTAGATCAAGTCGCACAGGAATGGCTTTAAACATGTCCAGAGAAGGAGACTCCACAACCACTCCGGGCAGCCTGTTCCAGTGCTCCATCACCCTCACCAGGAAGAAGTTTCTTCTCATATTTATGTGGAACCTCCTATGTTCCAGCTCACATCTGTTGTCCCTTGTCCCATCATTAGATGCCACTGCGTAGAGCCTGGCTCCATCCTCCTGACACCTGCCCTTTTCGTATTTATAAACATCATGGCTTCACCCCTCAGTCTCCTTTCTTTCCAAGCTTAAAAGACCCAGCTCCCTCAGTCTTTCCCCATAAGGGAGATGTTCTACTCCAGATGTGGTCTCACCATGGCAGAGTAGAGGGGGAAGAGAACCTCTCTTGATCTACTAACCATCCCCATTCTGATCCACCCCAGGATGCCAGTGGTACTTTTGAACACCACGGAGATCACTGAGGGCATTTAGTGACCTGAAGCAGATTAGGATAAAATAGCTCCTAACTCCTCCTTCCCTGTCCTTCATAAACAGGGAGAGAGAGGGGCAGGAGACAGTTCTGCACAGGAGTGGGCACTTTGAATCCCTGGAAGTGTCCAAGGTCAGGTTGGATGGGGCTCTGGTGAGATGTATTGCTGTCCATGGCAGAAGGTTGGCACTGGGAGAGCTCTGAGGTCTCTTTCAGCCCAAACCAGTCTGGGATTGTGTGAACCAGCAGATTATTTCATGTTTGTTGGTATGTGAAGGAAACATGGTGAAACAACCAGGGAAATGCTGCTTCCTGATTTCTGGGGGTGCTGGACTTCCATCAGGCACTTTGTTGCAGCGCCAGCACTGGGGACCAGAGTTTGGGAGTGGATGTCACTAACTAACAGGTGACCCTGGTGTTGGGGGACTGGGGTCAGGGGTGACCTGCCAAGGCTGGGTCAGTGGTTGGACCGGATGAGTTTCAAGGACTTTTCCCACCACTGAGGTCCTGCAGCTCTGCTTGCACGGGGTAGTACCTGCTGGAAGTACTTGTCACAGTTGATGTACTCCTTGTCGTGGGAGTCCTGCAGCTTGTTGGTTTTGATGTACTGCCAGAGTGCCTGGATGATGGCTGAGCGCGTCTGCGTGTGGATCCCCAGCAGACGGGCCAGGCGCGGGTCCAGCTTGAACTGAGGAGGCTGTAGGAGGAAAAGAAGGAGGTGGGATGGGGAGAAGAGTAAACATCAAGGTGTGACAGAGATGCAACTCCTTGGGAGAAGCTCCGCTCACTCAGTGCGGGACATTGCAGAAACTCAATGTGCCATGAGGAGTTCACGGTAGTGTCATGGGTTTGAGAAGGAAAACGGACCTTCTGGATGGACTGAGCCTCCTGTCAGACCCCTGCAGCATCTGCTTTAGGTAAAACAACCTGTGTGAGGAGAGATCTGGAGCTAAGGGACGTGGTCTAGTGGTGGGTTGGGTTCATGGCTGGACTCAATGAGCTTAAATGTCTTTCCCAACCCGAAGGGTTCTATGATTCTACTGCTGCTGGTAATTCCCCAGCTGCGTCCTCTCACCCACTGCATCCCAGAGAATTTACCCAGCCACAACCAGTCAACGGATCTTAGAATAACAGAATCATTTAGACTGGAAAAGACCTTTAAGCTCCTTAAGTCCAACCATGAACCCAGCTGTCTCAGCCCACCACTAAACCCTGTCCCTCAGCTCCAGATGTCCACTACTGTGAAACACGTTCAGGGATGGCGATTCAACCCCCTCCCTGGGCAGCCTGTTCCAAGGCCTGATGGCGCTTTCACAGCATCACAGCAATGATAAGGTTGGAAAAGACCTTAAAGATCATCCAGTCTAACCTAAGGGAGAAGTTTCTCCTCATGGCCAAACTTTCTTGTATCGACAGCAACAGTTCGCTGGACCTTAACAGAAACCTTCTTGATGAATCCCCTTCAAATGTTCAGTCTCCTCCCAGTGTGGCTTTCATGTTTGTAACCCCCTGGCTGTGTTTCCCAAACCCATAGGGGAACTGACCTGGTAGTCCAGCATGAGGAGCAGGGTGCACCGCACGCTGACGTCACCGGGACGCTTCACCTGGAAACCGTCTGTCTCCTGCGTCGTGGGGGTCCGGTGCCACTGCCAGGGGCAAATACAGCACAGACTGTTGGTCTTGTCTGCATCTCCACAACAAGAACCAGCCTTACAGAATCCCAGACTGGGTTGGGATGGAGCTCAGAGACCACCCAGTCCCAATCCCCTGCCATGGTCAGTGATACTTCTCACCAGACCAAGTTGCCCAGAGCCCCATCCAACCTGGCCTTGGACACTCACTGCCAGGGATGGAGCCACAACAGTCTCCCTGGGCAACCTGTTCCAGTGCCTCTGCACCCTCACAGGTAAGAATTTCTGCCTCAGATCTCATCTCAATCTGCCTCTCTGAGCTTGAATCCATCCCTCTTGTCCTACTGCTATAGTCCCCCAGAAAAAGTTCCTTTACAGCTTTCCTGGAGCCTCCTCCAGGGACTGGAAGCTGCTGAAAGGTCCTCCCAGAGCCTTCTCCTCTCTGGGATAATGATCTTCTTTTGAAGATCTTGCAATTATAAAACCCCCAAACACAAGAAAGACTCCCAAACCATTCCTTGCCCTGCCCTACAGCCCAGCTTTGGTACAGAATCCTCCTTTGCCCTCTATTCCATTTTTTCTGCTCAAAGCTCTTCTAGACCCTACGCATCCTGCTGGCAAAGGCTCTCAGAAATAAAGGAACTATGGAATTCCAAAGAGTTTGAAACACCCCAGATGTGGTGCTGCAGAAGAGTTCAAAGGCCTCCCTGGGCTGTTGGTCTGACCTGAGTTGGGTTGGGATCAAAGGGAACTTGACTTTCTTACCTCCACGAGGTGGTTGTCTGGCCCATAAAGGTCTTTGTCCAGTTCAATGACCAAACTCTTAAAAAACGAGGAAAACTTGCGTTTCTGTTTGCTGAGCTGCAGGACCAGGAGAAACAGAGAAATTCCTAATGTTGGTGCCTCCTCTCCAGCTCCCTCTTGCTCTTCCCTCCAACCCACCCCAGTCCATGATCCTATGGCCACCCCACATCCTTTATTTTAATAGTTTTGAGGGGTTTTTTGACTATTGTGAATTCCTTGGTCTGATTTCTCAAATGACAGTGAATGCCACAGACTCACCACACACTAAATGAGGGCATTTTATATTTGATGTCATAATTTCTAGTCTACATTCTATATTTTCTGTTCCATATTTTTTGTTATATATAAAACATTAGAAATATACTTTGTATTTCCTGCTTTGCCTTTCCATTTAAGTAGCAGCATTACTTAATTATGGTAGCTCATTTCATGACCTCTGTCAGCCATGCAGCTCATAGTGTCCAAATTAAAACCCAGGAGGTCTGTGATGACAGAATTTGACTTTCCACAGAACACAGGCCACAGGATTTCAATTAATTTCTTCCTATTGAATCCAGATAACGTTTCAGAACTACCTTCTCCTTCTGTTTAAGGTTTGCCAGCAGCTGAGAAGCTCTTTTGTCCTACTGAAAAATTTCTTCCTTTCTTAAAATATTTCTAATTATTTCTAAAAAATGTCTAAAATTTCCAAAATTTCTGAATTAAAATTTGTCTGACTTCAATTTCCAGATGTTTTGTCAACCCTCAATCTTCTGACTGATGCAGTTACCTACAGACAGATGGATGGACAGATGTGCCTCAAAAGCCTCCACACACACGTTATCCCCCTCTTTTATCCCACCAAGCACTTTGTTGGGGATGGACATTCCAAGGTGATCCCATAACCAGGCAAGTGCAGCCTTCCCCAAGGCTGAACCCCCAATCCCAACCCTTCCAGCTAGTCCCCAGCCCCATGGAGCACCGATAGCGCTTACGTCGTCCAGGAGCTTCCCTTCGACGCGCAGCTCCCAGGACGCGATGCTGCCATCCGAGTCGTCCACATCTGACTTGGCAGGGTTGAAGGTGTTGGAGATGTACAGCCGCAGCTTCCGCTTTTGCTGCTCCAGAGGGGAGAAAGAAAAAGGGAAAACAATTTGAGTCCAGGAGCTGAGGAAGTCATAGAACCATAACATGGTTCAGGCTGGAAAAGCCCTTCAAGCTCCTTAAGTCCAACCATGAACCCAACTGTCCCAACCCACCGCTAAACCCTGTACCTCAGCTCCAGATCTTAATGACTTTGAAATGCATCCAGGGATGGCAATTTAAGTCCCTCCCTGGACAGCCTGTTCCAAGGACTGATGGCCCTTCCACGGACAGGTTTTTCCTGAGGGCCAACCTGAACTTTCTCTGGTGCAGCTTGAGGCCATTTCCTCTTGTCCCATCACTGGTTACTTTACAGTTCTGGTGAACTGGTAAACTAGCTGTCCTACACCAGTTCACTGGACATGAGTCTCTGGTGTGGGGAGAGCAAACTGCTGCCAGTGGAGCCAGGGTCTGGAGAAGGGGTAGGTGATGAGTTTGACTTCTTTGAGCCAGGCAACCCCCTGGGATGAATCACAGAATCATTCAGATTGGAAAGGACCTCCGAGATCATCCAGTCCAACCATCAACCCAACACCACCCTGCCCTCCAAACCAGGTTTCCAAGCCCCACATCTATTAATTTTTTTAACAGCTTCAGGGACAGTGACTCCCTGCTCCCTGGGCTGCCTGTTCCAACATCTGACCACTCTGTCAGGGAAGAGATTTCTCCTGATGTCCAATCTAAACCTCCCCTGGTGTAACTTGAGGCTATTTCCTCTGGTCCTATCACTGGTGACTTGGGAGAAGAGAAAATCATCATCAAACTCCTGTTACATCCCCAGCTGACCAGTTACATCAGGGTTAGGTACTGGAGATAAACCAGCGCTTTTCAGGGGATGATTAATCTGTATCTGAAACATCTCTCTGCTCTGAGCAGGACCTTGCCCTGACCCCTACCACCCTCTCACTATGATGGGACTGCAAGTGATCCTCTGCCCACACCAGGGATGTCTATACTGGGCCACCCTGCTACCAACCCCCTCAGCCCAGGTGCCCAGATCTGCACTGACATTCCTCTTCCATGACATCGACCTGCTGGAGCTGAGACCCTCCTGCACTGCTTCCTGTCAGTCCCTGAAACTTTGCTGCAGCCTGGTGGCCCAAACAGCCCAAGTGTAGCCCCAAATGGCCTGTAACACTGGAGTGAGGAGTTTGCTGCTCAGTGGGAAGGGAATTCTGTGGCCCCCCCAGCAGATGGGGTCATAGGGCTGATGGAGGGGAACATGTAGCTCCCCAGCAAAGACACAGCAGGATTTCAGTGGGTGCTGACAGCTGGCAGCTGAGGAGGGACCTACCCCATCCTCCCAAGCCCAGTGGCTCCTCTTGTGTTACCCCACAGCTGCCACCTGTTCCGGCAGCGCCGCTGATCCCACAGGCTCCAAGCAGACCTCAAACTGTCCTCAACTCAAAGTGTTTCAAGCTTTTCCCTGTAAAACTTCTCCAGAAATCTTCAAGCAGACAAAACCATCCTGAGCAAAACTAGAGCACAAACCCACAAGTGCCAGTGACTGTCCTGATCTACAACCCCATGCTGTGGCCTATTGGACTGCAGTGAGAAGCCATCACACCCCACAGCCCTCGATATACCCACCAGTCCCACAGACCTCAGGCTCACACTTTTCCCAGTTTGGGAAAATAATTCAGAATTAGGGGAGCTCTGGTAAGAGATGGAAACCTGAGGTGTCTCCTAGTGGAGTCACCAAGGCTCCAGCTACAATGAGATGGAAACAAAGTCAGGACGACCCTCATTCATCTCCGTTCTGACAGAGCTTGGATTTCCCAGCTGCCACCCGGCGAGTCTGAGTGTGAATTTGAAACTCTCTGGAGATGAAGAAGCCCATAACTGGGATTTGAAGTCTTTGCTGAGCCCTGCATGGAAAGAGTTTTCTGTCTGTGGTGCCACTTCAGAGTGTTTGTCCCCACACTCATCCCCATTAGGAACATCACCACAGAGCTGGAATCTCACGTAAGGGTTACAGTTCCCAAGCTGGCCTCAGAAAATTCATTTTTTCCATGTTTTTTTCCTTCTGTTTCATAAATATCAACTGGAAATACATCAGAGGGAAAAGGCTTCAGACACAGTGACCAACGGAGCGGAATCTTCGTCTCAGCTGGGCTGCTGCCCATGACCGTGGTGCAGCCCAGCTTTACTCCACAGCAGCCAGAACCTACAGGACACTATGCTACAGGATCTACTGCAGGGATGGGTGGGAGTTCAGCCACAAGAACTTCATGTTAACACATGGAGAGAAATTCTGCATCACAAGAGCAGCTAAACCTCAGAACAGGCTGCCTGAAAAGCTGCAGAACTTCCATCCTCAGAGCTCTGAAACCCAGCAAGAGCCTGACTGCCCTGTTCTGAGCAGGTTGACCTGGATGACCTCCACAGCTTCCTCCTACCCAAACTTTTTCAGGATTCTGTCTATGAGTGACTTCTGACAGGAATTTAAAACATCTTTTCAGCACATCTCTCTGATCCCTGATTTTCTTCTTTTTAATGCCTCTGCCCTAGGACAACCTGCTCTGACAGGTGGGACCAGATGATCTCTTCCATCCCCTATTATTTAATGATTCTAACACAAAGCCCCTAGGCCAGGGTTCATTTATGCAGAAGCTGTTTTTCCCCTCATTAAAGGCTTCCAGAAGCCAGAGCTGGGAGCTTCCACAGTTTTCTCCACCACTTTTCCACATGTGCTGTTGCCCAGTCGCTCATTCTCAGGAGCTTCTCTCTGACCCATCTCAAACCATCTCAGGATGTCTACTTGAAAGACCATCTCACCACAAGGATTATTTTTCCACTATAAACTAATCCAATAAAAACTAACCCACACCCACACGTTTTTCATGACCTACCTTCATCGGCCTCTTGAGTGCTTCCTGGATGTCCACACGTTTCCGCATGATGGTCTGGTCCAGTTTGCGCTCAAAGGCCAACAGGTCCATGTATGCCTGGGACTCGGGAACCAGCTCGCGGATCTGAGGAGGCAGGAGGGAAGGAAAATCCTGCACTGGCAGCAGGAACGGACCACGATCCGCAGCGGCAACACCACCACCATCCCAGTCCTTTGCCCACATGCTCATGACCATTAACACTTCAGCTTGACCAGCTATGAGGTCACCTTAAGGTCTTGCTGATCTCCACTGGCATTTACTGCATTGGCTAAATAAAATTAGTCATGTTACAGCCTCCTTTGGGATTTCCCTGTCTCCAGAGAAGTTACTGGGGTAGGGGGGAATGTGGAGTAGGTTCCAGGAAGACCTAACGATGGTGCTCAGAAATGGGCAAGTGGACCCTGACGTGAAGAATCATAGAATCATAGAATGTGAGGGGTTGGAAGGGACCTCTAGACATCATCTAGTTCAACCCTCTGCCAAAGCAGGATCCCCTAGGACAGACCACAGAGGGCTGCATCTAGGCAGGTTTTGGAAGTCTTTGAAGTAGGGGATTTCACAACTTCTTTGGGCAGCCTCTTCCTGGGCTCTATCACCGTCACAGTGAAGAAGTTTCTGCTCATGTTGAAATGTCTATGCTTAAGTTTATCCTCTTTATTCTTTGTCCTATTACTGGGCAGCACTGAAAAGAGACTGGTCCCTTCCTCTTAACACCCACCCCTGAGATTCTAGACATTAGTAAGATCCCTTCAGCCTTCTCTCTCCAGACTAAACAGCCCCAGGTCTCTCAGCCTTTCCTCATAGGAGAGACACTCAAGTCCCTTAATCATTGTCATAGTTCTCTGTTGGGCTCTCTCCAGTGGATTCCAGTCTCTCTTGAACTGGGGAGCTCAGAACTGGAGACAGAACTCCAAGTGTGGTCTCCAGAGTTGAGGGGGAGGAGAACCTCCTTAGACCTGTTGGACACAGTTTTCTAAATGCACCTCAGGATATCATCAGCTCTCTTGGCCACAAGGGCACATTGCTGTCCCATGGAGAACTTACTGCCCACTGGGACCCCTAACCTGTGATGGTGCCTGGTGTTCCTCCTCTCCAGATGCAGGACTCGATACCCGTTCTTACTGAACTTCATGAGTTAAGAAGCTGGTTCTTAACTGGGAGTCACTCACCCAGGCCAACCATAAAAGAACTGAGCAATCACAACAGCTGTCAGAGCCACAACAATGCTGCTCAGGACGTTCCTGCCTCCCAGGGGCAGGCAAGGACCAGAGCCCTGAGTCACAGTCCCAGGAGAGACAGAGTGACTCATGATGAAGAGAAGGAAAGGCACTGGCCAGAGCAGACTAAAGGATGAAGAGGCAAAGCTGAGGTGCAGCTACATCCCTCCAAGAACACTGTGTGGCTTGAGGCTGAAATTGAGAGGCAGTGGCCAGACATGGGTCATGATCAGCTCCAGGGATCGAGGTCTCCAAAAACAAGTGAAGGTACCTGTGACCGTCTCAAGAACTGAAAGAGGGTCTCAGAACTGAAGGAGTGACCCAAAGAGAAGGGATGGATCCAGGGTAAGGAAATGGGACTGGAGCTGATGTTTGGGCTCTAAAAATGCCTTTTTCATGTCTTCCCCGAAGTAATTATTCAGAAAGTACCTCATGGGCCCTTCTGGATCCCCTTTTCTTTAGGTGTTTTCATCAGCAGCTCCCACCCAACAAGGAGAAGGGCACTAACACAAACCAGCAATGACAGATCTGGGCAGCTCTGTCAGGACCAGGCAGAGGACAGTCCAGAGAAGGTCAAGATGCTGAGAACTGCAGCAGAAAGGGGTGAAATGGGCTTATGGGACACAGGATCAGGTTCTGCAGAGCCTGCACCCGATGCTCGTGCTCTGGGATGGGAACTCATCAGCTGCAAACAGGAGAAAGCAGAATACCTGGGAGTACCAGTCAGTCCCACAATGACCATGCGTTGGATCAACCTGGGGAGGCCATAAAAAGTAAAGTGGAGTCCCAGTGCAGATAGAAGCAGCACTGGAGGTACTGGTAACTGTAACACTATGGGTAGTTCTGGTCGCATCAGGGGTTTGATGGAGGTGAATTCAACCTGGGACAGATACAATGAAGGACTGTGAGGGTTAGAATTGTGGGGAATGATTCCCCCTGACCAGGGAAACTAAAACCACCAGACTTGCTGAGCCCAGCAAGAAAGAAAGAATAAAACAAAAGCTGCTGGTTCTGAAACACCTCAGAGTGAGGAAGCCAGCACTTCCCAGAGTGAGGAACCCAATATTCCCACAGGGTGGGCAAGTGTTTGTGAGACAGTTTGTGGGGTTCTGGCAGAACCCACAGCACCAGGAACATGGGGTGGGTTCTAAGATTTGGTGGCCCAGTCCTTGAGAAGAGCAGTGAGGTGTTGGATGGGGCACTAACAACATCAAGAGAAGACATAATGTGGCATCAGGAGAAGCAAAGCAGGGTCACCTCTTGGGGTGGTGGCATAAGGGACCTGTGGAGGTCAGAGGAATCTGGTACCTCTCTGTGAGTTTGGATACGTCCAAAGGCTCTATAAGGATGTGGAGATCCCCAAATCAGCCAATGGAAGCCTGGAAAAAGCATCAGGATGCCCAGAAATGTGAGCAGGGGGTGTGTTTTGAGGCCTTTTGGGACTGAGCAGGTTTTGAGGGAAGTGAATGGAAAAGGGAACAGGAAAGGGAAAGTCTAGGGAAGCTGAAAGAGAAGAAAGCAGAGAGCAGCTCCAGTGCTGGAGAAGGAAGCAGAAGGTTTAAGCATGAGGATGGAGCCCAGACAGACACTACAATCGACACCAACCCCCTGAGATGGCAGAAGTAGGGACTCAGGACAAAACAGACCCTTGAACTTTGCTGTTTACTGGGGATCAACTTCAGTTCCAGTGCAAGACAACCACAAGAAGCCAACCCAGCACGTCCACTGGGCCAGGGAGAGCTGGGACAGAGCCCACTGCCAGACATCAAGCTCCTGGCAAGCCCCGAGACCCAATCAAAGGATCTAGTTGCCCCAGTACTGGGTCAGATCCTTGGGCCATTCAGCACCTCCATCCCCCTGGCAGTGCCAGCCTGGCCACCCCTCAGCCCCCCGCCCCAGCCCCAGCCTTGTCCCTACCACCGACTTACTTTGTAATTAGATTGTTAAAGAGAAAAGTGCAAGTATTGTCTGAAATCCCTCCTGATCACAGCGGGGCGCCGGGCTGTGGGGAAGGGGGTAGGAAAGGAAAGCGACTCACCCTCTGAGGGAGAATTTTGTCAGCCATCTTCCTCCTCTTGGCACTGTACATTTTTTAAAGAAAAAAACACGTTACCATGGTGACAGATCTAGGAGTAACGAGGCCACCTGCTAAATTATCCTGACATCTCCCCGTGCTGCTGCACAGCTGTGCCGGCAGCGCCCAGCGCCCTGCGCCCAGCACCCAGCACCCAGCGCCCCGCTCGGCCAGGCAGCGAGCACCTGACACCCCAGGGCTGGTGGCGATGCATCGTGGAACACAGAGCACAGGGTTGCTGTTGAGGGGCTGGGGCAGGGGCTGCCTGCAGCAGTAAGAGGGATGTGGGAGCACAGCTGGCTCTGCCGGTGCAGCCACACGTGCCAGGGGTTGTTTGTCTGGAGGTCAGTGTGCTCCAACGGGCGATCAGGCTCTTGTGGGCAAAACCATGGGGTAGGGCACATGGGTTTTTCAGGTGATGGATGGGAACACATGGGTATAAGATCATTCAGTGAGGTGGAAGGTAGCTCAGAGCTCATCCAGTCCCAACCCCTTGCTGTGGGCAGCAACACCTCCCACCAGACCAGGTTGCCCACAGCCCCATCCAACCTGGCTCTGAACACTTCCAGGAATGGAGCAACCACAGCCTCCCTGGGCAACCTTTCCCCATGCCTTGGCAACCTCACAGGGAAGGACTTCTGCCTCAGATCCAACCGAAATTCTTAGATTCTTCCTTACACAAACCCAGCCTGAGAAGCCCTCTGTCCCCCGAGGGGCAAACTACATCCTTCTTGGAGGCAGGAGGATGCAGTTTGCACCATGCACATGGTGACACCCAACCGAAGAATTCCAGAATCCCAGAATCTCTTTGGTTGGAAGACACCTTTAAGATCAAGTCCAACCTTCATCCTAGCACATTCCTTTTTAAAAGCCCAGGAATGAGAGGATGGGAACATTACATGGCAGGAAGTTTCAACAGCTCCCAAACCCCAATTCAATTGAGACACTCCACAGAGTCTGCAAGTGATGCCCGAGGCAACTCCCCCTCCACAAGGAGGATGGGACATATTTCTGCCACAGCCCCAAAGGCTTCCAGTTCAACAAATCAACCAAAAATCCCAACAAAGTGAGGCACAACCAGTTCTGCAAGAGAAATGAGAGGCAGTCTCCAGCAGACTTGCCAAGGGTGGATGACTGCTCCTTCCTAGCCACTCAGTTACTGCCACATCTGGGCTCAAGGGCCAGACAAGCTTTTACCTTTTTGAGTATCTTGGCAGCCCTGGGGTTTGCTGGACTGACTCTGAGGGTGCTGAGGCACTGGAAAAGGTTGCCCAAGGAGGCTGCAGCTGCTCCATTCCTGGAAGTGTTCAAGTCCAGGCTGAATGGGGCACTGGGCAACTTGGTCTGGTGAGAGGTGTCACTGCCCATGGCAGGGGGTTGGAACTGGATGGTCTCTGAGCTCCCTCCCAAACCAGCACAGTCTGGGATTGTCTGTTTCTGTGTTCAGTCCCATTCAATGGGGATGCACTGACACTCTTGGGACTGAGTGTTTTCTCAGACACATCCCAGACAGAACCTCCAAAGCCCAGTGTGCTGTCCCAGGGCTCTTGAAGCATCGAGCTCAAAGGGTCGTGTTTAACCTGCATCCTATTATGGTGACACCACCAGAACATTAAACCTCTATGGACACCTGAAGGAATTCTACAGACCTAGAGGTGGGTGTACCCTACACATTTATGGGGAACTGGCTCCCATGTTCCTCCTGAAGCTCCTCCTAGCTTTTTGGAGGTCCAAAAAGCAACAAGCAAACTGTTATTTAAGAGTAAAAGCATTCAGCACCTTAAAAAGCATGCTACCCAAGTATTTCCTATGCATCTCCCCCAACTTTCTCCATAGGTGAAGTTTTATGGCCACTCTCCCAAGCACACACCATACATGATCAACCAAATTGTTATCCGTTGGTCCCATTTCCAACCCACTTTGTTAGCCTGGATCAGAGGAACTGGGCAGAGCAAACAACAATTAACACAATAATTGCACTAGAAGAGGATTTTCTCTGAATTTAAAGGGTAAATACAAGGGCCAGGCCATAACTCCACAAGATAAAAACATTACAGCTGCAAACTCAGATGTTAGCAAAGACCAGTTTGCTCAAAACCCTTCACAAAGAGTAAAATTCACCTTGTTCTTTCCGTTTCAACAAGCAGACCATACAGAAACCTTCCATTTCCATTCTATCCTAAAGGTCTTATTGCTCAGGTGACACCACGTCCCCCTCCCTGAGTTGCCCTGGGCTTTTTCTCACCTCCTGGTTCGGTTCTGTGTGGCCTGCTGCTGGACCTGCTGCTGCACCTGCTGCTGCTGCACCTGCTGCGGTGCTGTGCGCTTCCGTGTCGATTCCATCACACTCTGTGGCAGCCCAGGGCGCACCGAGGGGCTTCCAACATATGGAGGGCCTGGGGGACCCATGGGAGCCCCTTGATGGGGCAGCCGAGCTCCTGATGGCATCCCAGGTCGCTAGAGAAGGGGTGAAACACAGAGAAGAGCCAGGTTGGTCGCTGTTTCTTCAGCTGCAGAGTTTGCAGATCATCAGAGACTTCCTGGGATGCTCATCCTGGTGAGCACTAAGCAGCCACACAGAGCTCTGAGTGGCTTCTCTTGGGCAGTTGAGGGATGAAAGAAGACAGCCTTCGGAAGACAGCAGTCAGTGACCTCAACAGACAGAGGAGAATCATGACAACACGATGGCAGAAGACCACTTGTTCAGAGCCTCCTCGTTCCCCAACTGCAGGGAGCAGCATCAGCTCCCCATCACATGAAGCCAGGAGCACTCACAGGGAGTATTCAACCTGAGGAGCCCCTTCCCAAAGGGGTGCTAACCCCATGGGAAACTTTTTGGCTCACAAATCTCCCCAACTTGTCAAAAGCTGGGAGTGAGGAGGGAAGTGGAAGAAGGGTACTACTCACGGTCTCCATGTGCACCCCAGAGGGGAGAGGAGACAGCCCATGGTGGTGAAAATTGAAGTTTGTGCCACTAAAGAATTAAAAACAAACTAAAATTGGTTTATTTCATCTTTATATCATCCTTTTATAATTTATAAATAGAAAATCCTAACATATGTTTTAATAATAACCCTACATGTTAAATAGAAACTGGAGCTGGAAATGTCTTCTCCCACAAATATGGAGCTCTGGAATGGGGCAGCTGCCTCCATCCCCACCCAGGCAGGGGCAGCACGAACAGATGGCCCTAAAAAAACTCCTCACTTGAGCCTCTGCTCAAGAGCTCCTGGTGCCTGTCAGTCCACGCAGTGGCCTCCAGCCAGGCAGGAGCAGAGAGGGACCTGCTGCTGCCTGTCAGTCAGCGGGGATAGGGGACAGTCAGGGAGAAAGGAGATCCTGTGTGCAGCCAGCATGGAAACAGGGAAATGCTTTGGCTGGAAGAGACCTTTGAGCTCCTTGAACTTCCCCAGCCCTGTCAGGTCATCACTAGCCCCTGTCCTTCATATCTCCATGGCTCTGCAACCCCTCTAGGGACAGAACTGGACACTCCTTGGGGGACAGAAATTTGTCCTCAGAGCCAACCTCAACCTCTCTTGGGGCAGCCTGAGGCCAGTTCATCTCACCCTGGGGAGGGAGAAGAGACCAACCCCCAGCTGGCTCCAACCTCCTGAAGTTCAGGGAACTGTGGAGAGCAAGGTTTCTGCTGAGCCTCCCACAGTTTCCCCTCAGAAATTCTCCAGCCCCTTTCCCTTGTGCTCCAGTCCGTTCCCCAGCTCCTTTGCCCCTCCCTGGACCCACTCCAGCCCCTGACAATGAGAGGCTAAAACTGACCCTACAATTCAAGGTGCTCTGCCTCTAGGAAGGGCACCCCAAGGTCTGGAGAACAACCCACACCTAGTGTGATTCAAATGTGACATCTCTGAGCATTCACTGGGACCCTTTGTTAAACATCGAAATAGGGAAACATGGAGAAAGGCCAAAGCGGAGGAGAAGGAGCCAGCTCTGGCTCCGGCAGAGGAACGTTGGGTCTCACCCTGCCCCTCCTCATTCCTTCCCTCCCTTCTCATGTTCCAACCTCTGCTATCACCCGTAGATTAAACAGGAGCAGCTGCTGCCCCTCTGTGAGCCCACCAGACCCCCAGAACCCAGTAATGTTTCCCCCATCTGAACTGTGGCAGAGGGAGAAGACACCGGCAGCAGCTGTAGGGAAATGCTCTCTGCACTCTCCAACACCGGACAGCGACAAGCACTGCGGCCAACGTTCACAGCACAGATCAGAAAAAGCTGGTGATAAAAGGGAATCATAGTACCATCACGTCTTCTGAAAGGGACAGAATCATGGAGGTTGGAAAAGCCCTTCAAGTTCCTTGAGTCCAACCATGAACTTAACTTTTCCAACCCACCGCTAAACCTCCTGATCTCCACAACTTTGAAACACGTCCAGGGATGGTGATTCAACGCTCTCCCTGGGCAGCCTGTTCCAAGGCCTGATGGCCCTTTCCATGGAGAAGTTTTTCCTCGGGGCCAACCTAAACTTCCCCGGGTACAGCCTGAGGTCATTTCCTCTTGTCCTGTCACTTGTTCCTTGCAAGAAATGACCAACCCCCATCTCTCTACACCCTCCTGTCAGGTAGCTGTAGACAGCAATAAGGTCTCTCCTGAGCCTCCTTTTCTCCAGCCTAACCAGCCTCAGCTCCTTCAGCTGTTCCTCATAAGGGTTGATTTCCAGACCCTTCCCCAACTCCCTTCATAGGATCATAGGATGTTAGGGGTTGGAAGGGACCCAAGAGATCATCGAGTCCAACCCCCCTGCCAGAGCAGGACAAAACTATCTAACACAGATCACAGAGGAACGCATCCAGGCGGGCCTTGAAAGTCCCCAGAGAAGGAGACTCCCCCTCTTCTGGACCTGCTCCAGCCCCTCAACGTCCTTATTGTGCTGAGGTGCCCAAAACTGATCCCAGGACACAAGGTGGGGCGTCCCCAGTGCCCAGTACAGGAAGACAATCTCTGTCCTGGTTTCCACTGGCCACCCCAGTGTTGTCCCAAGCCTGGAAGCCGTTTGCCTTCTTGGCAACTCAGGTGGCCGCTGACTCCTCTTCAGGTGACCGTTGACCAAACCTCATTTCACAGAAAGGTTCTCTGGTTCTGCTCACTCCTTGAACCAGGTAACAGATAACCAGGTAAAGGAGACCAGGGACAAGCAAGGGGCTCAGAGGTCCTACAGAGGTTTGTACAAATCAGCAGTGGTGACCTGTAACTGGGACTGGAGAGATTAGCAGAAATGATGAAAATCCCACATTGGCAGAGAACAAATATGGATACGGAGATGATTGAGCAGGGGGGCTTCCTAAGCACAGCAGAGAGGGCAAAGGACGAGGTGACAATGGGAGAAGGACGGTGAGTTGGGGTGAACTGTAAATCCAGCTACGACTAGACAGTGGGGCTGATGACACAGACCCCCTGTGGGTACATCTCGTGTGCAGAGGACAAGATGATGGGGTTTGGAAGAGGGGACAGAGAAAAGGACACAGAAGAAGATGGAAAAGAGGACAAGAAAAGGAACTTCTCACTCAGCAGCTTCTCCTGTGAAGATGACACAGACAAGGTCACTGGAGAGGGCTGATGCCACCAGTCATCTGCAGCACAGCTCTGCCCCACAGCCTACTCAGGGCTATACGGGAAATACTTGCTGGAGTAAGGGGAAGGGAAAAAATGAAAGAATAAGCCCAAGAGAAAAAGGCAACCTTCAGCAGTCAAATCTGGAGGACAGAAGAAGCAGAGAAAAGGAAAGGCCTGCAGGAAGAGTCACCACTTGGTTTGAAACAATGGCAGGACACCTTGAGAGAGATGTCCCCAAGGTAGCTGGAAACATGTCACTGAGTAGCAGAACTGCAATGATGGTGACAGAAATCATCAGAGATGTGATGATCAGAGCCAGATTTACCCCTAAACCTGACAAAAAAAGAGCAGAGTACAACCAAAAAGAGGAAAAAGCAGAGGATGAAGCCTTTGGTGGGGAAAACACCCCAGTGTGCCAGCCTGTCTGATGGGGCAGAAGATCTCGGCAGCACCAGGAGAGAGAACAAAGGCGTAGGAGCGCGGGGCGCCGTGACCTCCTCACAGGAATGTTCCCAGAAGGACTGAGTGGATCCAAGTGCTGCCTGCCTTGAGGGAATGGCAGAATGACCCTCTTCAAACACTTTTCACTCTGATCTACCTGGATTTGCCCCTCTCTGGATTTGTTTTTTTTTTGAAAAATCAAACTAAGCCAAGGAGCCTGCAATGAGCAGATCAGATGAAGGTACCACAGATCCCTCTGAAGAAGCTATTTTCCCTGAAATTAGAGCAGAATCTGGATCCAAGAAATCTCAGTGAGGTTCCTACACAACAGGATTTTAATTCAGGCGCTGACACTCCACACAGGAGGTCATAAACATCAATGGAATAGAAAGACCAGGAAAGGGCTGTGATTTCTCCTAAATGGAAGGGCACCAGACCTGAGAAGATAAAGTTGTGACTTCGAGAATCATTTCCGAGTCATGGAAGACCTGTGTTTCCATCAGAACGAGCTGGAGATGAGGAATAAACTAAGAAAAGAGCAAAGGAGGAAGTGACAGCTGGACTGAAGGGGGTGGTGATGGAGGAGAGGGTCAGGCAGGAGGTGCTTAGGGAGCAGAATGATGGTTGAGAAGCCCTAGCCTCTTAGCAAGCAGTGGGAAGACACCAAGTGACTGTGGATATTCCATCAGATGCCACTGGTGGCAGAAGGGCCGACACTGAGTGTCTCAGTCAGTCATGGGAACGGGTTTGGCTCCATCACCCCGGTCTGCAGGGAGGGTTCCCACGCTCCTGGGCCAGCGGGGTCCATCTCCACAGGGGACAAGAACGTCCTCAGAACATCTGCGTGAAATGCCGGAAGAAATACGGGCAGAGGCAAAAACATCCTAGAGGTCCAGCCCTTCCAGTTGCCTGCGGTCCTGACCAGCCGCCTGAAGCTGGATCAGCTTTCTGATCCCACCACAGACCCAGCGCAGCAGAGCTCCTCACACGTACCTCACAGTCCCCGATCCCAACAACTGTCACCACAGCATCCACTCTCTGTCCTACAGGCACCAAATGCCACCCCGGAGTCTTCAGGCTCCTCACATGTCCCATCACCTCCACGACCTTGGCACAGCAGCCCCCAGTGATGTTTTCACAAAGGTGCTCCAGGATCCTCAAGAGAGGAACCACTCTGGGCCATCAGTGCCCAGCAGAACTCTGTGTCCCTCAAGGCTCTATAAGAGCGTGGTGTCAGCCCAGAACCCCCAATGCTGCAGATCACCAGTGTCCCTCAGAGAACATCATCTCCCGCTGCAGCCAAGCAGGGTTCATGTTTCCCCTTAAATGGAGATCTCAGACAAAAGCTGGGAGGCTGCTCAAGGCCTGAAGGGCTGCTGGCACCAAGCGACACCCTGAAAGTCTCTGTAGGGTGTGCTGGGCCAGGTTACACAGAGCCACAAGGCTCATCTCTTCGAGCCCCTCTCAAAGTCACCTGTTAAGTAGCCAGAGGATTCATAAGAGCCACGACCGGAGACATGAACCAGAGGCAGCTCCACGAAGCTTCCCCAGGGCTCCCAGTAGAACCAGTCCCCCAGACACAACTTTGATCCCACAGCAAAGTGTCCTACAAGCCCGTCTGGGTCGGGTCCCGTACAGATTCTGCACCATGCCTGGGCTCAGCAGCCCGTTATTCCCCATTCACCCCGGCAACCCAACACAACCGAACCCAACCCAACCAAGCCAACCAAGCCAAGCACTGTGCGCATCCCCTCGGCCACCAACCACTGCTGACCCCGTGCCCATGCCAGGGGGTTCCCCCCACCCCAGCAGCCGCTGCCAGCACCCCAGGAGCGGCTCCAGCCCAGCGCTAAGCCTCCAGTCCCGCTCGTCCCTCTATTCAGCGTTGGCCAACTTTCCCGACTCACCACCCCATGGACCAGAAACTCAAAAAGTTTGCTTTTCGTAGCTTTGCGAGCCCCTCCCGTAACTTCGTCTGTCGCCATCGGGGTCTGCTCAGCCTCCCTCCCTCTCTCTCTTCCTCTTTCTTTCCCTTTTTCTGCCTTTTTCTCCAACTCTCCCCTCTGAGTCCTGCTGGGCTCTCACACTTCTAATAGCAGAGTGGGGAGGGGGCCCCTTCAGGGCCTTGCGGAGGGCCCACCCGCGCCAGGCCCGGCCGCCGCATTCCGACACTGATAAGCCAGAAATAGCCGGAGTGGAGTGCTTGGCCGCGCCGTGTTTGCTCTGCGGGGACACCAGTCCCAGCCCCACCGCGCTCCCTCTCCCCACAGCCAACACAGTTGGGGTGCTCGGGGGCCACCATGGCAGCCACAGCGGGGAAAGCGGGGCGACGTGTCCCGGCGGTCACGCGGAACAGGGTGTTTTCCCACTGCAAACAATGGTTTGGCTCACGGTGCTCCTCCCGCACCGCGGTTCCAGGCCTTTGCGGTGCCGGAGAGCCTGAGCTAAGCCCTTTGGACAAGAGCGAGGGGAGGGGGCGGGGGGGAGTATGGCGACGGCGCAGTGTCCCCGCTTACATCCACCATCTCGCTCGAGATGCTCCAGGCACACTGCGAGGGACCCGTTACATCGCCCTGCAACGGGGGATCAGGAAGGGATAGAGGGATGGATGGAGGGAGGGATGAAGTGATGGATAGATAGATGGAGGGAGAGAGGGATGGATGGAGGGAGGGATAAAGCGCTGGATAGATAGAGGGATGGAGGGAGGGAGGGATGAAGCGATGGATAGATAGATGGAGGGATACAGGGATGGAGGGAGGGAGGGATGAAGTGATGGATAGATAGATGGAAGGATAGAGGGAGGGAGGGATAGATAGAGGGATGGACGGACAGATGGACAGATGGATGGATGGATGAATGGGTGGACGGATAGAGGGATAGAGGGATGGATGGATGGGACAGAACTATTAACGGCAGCATCTCACTGCTGAGCACACAAAGCCCCATTGCTGGGAACACGGAGCACCCCTCTTGAAGTGCGGAAGGGGACAAAGAGCCCCTGATCACCCTCAGCAGTGCTGGTGGCCATGCCATGAGCAGCAGTGACAGCTCCTCTGTTACGGCAGTTGTGGAGGGGATCTGAGCACAGCTCCGCTCACTGCCACCTCCACAAAGAGCCACAGCAGCTTGCGATGGGGTTGATGTCCCCTCCAACAGGCATTGCCAGGTTATGAGAGGAGTTTGCTCTGCTGCTTTGCCTGGGGTTTTTGTCTAGGGGCTGTGAGTTCTAGCAGGACTGCAGAGAGGAGAGAGACTGGTCTGAAACCACTAAGGAAGAGCACTGGAGCATGAGGAGCAGCCTGAGGAGCAGCCAGCCTCTGCACACAAAGCTGTAGATCAACAACCTCCACTGATGTTTACGGTGAGCCCAGCCAGGCTGTAGGAAGCACAGGAATTTTGGGAGGGTGGGTATTGCATCAGCTCCCCCTGCCAGACTCTCAGAAGGCATGGGAAGACCCATCAAGATCTATAGAAAGGTCTTTTCCAATCTCAGTGTCTCCATCAAGCCTTGGAACAGGGTGCCCTGGGAGGGGGTTGAATCACTATCCCTGGATGTGTTTCAAAGCTGTGGAGATCTGGAGCTTCAGGACAGGGTTTAGTGGTGGGTTGCAACATGGTGGGTTCATGGTTGGACTTGATGATCTGGAAGGGTTTTTCTCTGATCCAAGAAATGTGCCAAGTGGAGCTGCCTACTGCTCTGTGGTGCCAAAACCCTCTGTGGAGTTCTAGACAACCTCAGCTAAAGGCAGGTGTCACCCCAAACCCAACTGCTGCTGTGGGGACCTTGCAGTGCCGGAGGCAAGGTTGGGCTTGATGACCATAAAGGTCTGTCCCAACCAAAGAGTTTCTGTGTACAGTAGACATGGCAGTGCTGGGTTACTGGTTGCGTTCTATCCCAACCTCAGCAACTCCATGGGTCACTGTGCCAGACACAGGGGTTCAGCCCTGTATCCACCATCACCCTGAGACCCCAGAGGCTCAGGGAGACGGTGGTTCCCATCTTGTGTGAGCAAGACATCAGGTCCTGGCAGCAGAGACTGATGAAACTAATGCATCACTGGCACCACTGGCAGCAACAGCACCACCAGAACCAGTGGCACTGCTGGCACTGATGATATAGCAGCATCATTGGTATCACCAGCACGGTTGGCACCATTAGCACTGGTAGAACCAACGACATTGATGGCACTAACGGCAGCAAGAGCACTGATAGCACCGACAGCACCAATACAACTAATGGCACTGATGGCGTTAATAGCACTGATGGCACTGGTGTTACCCCCAGCACTGACAGAACCAATGGCACAGCTGGCACTGACAGCACTGGCGGCACCAATAAGACCAGTAGCACCACTGGCACCAATCACACTAGTGGTACTGGTTGCACCAAAAGCACTGACACTACGAATGACACGTGGCACCGACTGAACCACCGGCACCGCTGGCACAGCTGGTACCAGCAGCACCAGCAGCACGAGGAGCACCAATTGCACTGACGGCAGAACCAGCACCTCTAGCAGCAACAGCACCAGTGGCTCCACCACAGCACCAGTAGCCCCGCTGTCCCCGCGCAGGCCGCGGTGGAAGCTCGCGGTCCCCCCTCGTGTCCCCCCGCCGGCTCCGAGCGGCGGCCGCGGGCAGGGGCGGGCGCGGCCCCGGGGCTCGCTCAGGGCNNNGAGGGAGGGAGCGGGCTTAACCCCTGCAGGCCCGGATCGGCACTTTCGCTGTCCCCCAACAGCCCTGGGCAGCCCCTATGAGGCAGCAACTGCTCCTCAAGGACAACCTGAACCGACCCTATGGCAACTCAGAATCACAGAACCGTCAGGGTTGGAAGAGACCTCCAAGACCATCCAGTACAACCCCATCCTATCCTGCCCACCAAACCAGGTTCCCTGGTTTGAACCCGTTTTTGAACCCTTCCAGGGACAGCGACTCCACCCTCTCCCTGGGCACCCTGTTCCAACCCCTGACTACTCTGGCAAAGAGATTTCTCCTGATGTCCAACCTGAACCTCCCCTGGTGCAACGTAAGGCCATTTCTTGTCCTATCACTGGTGACTTGGGAGAAGAGTCCAACCCCCACCTCTCTGCAACCTCCTTTTGGGTTGCTGTAGAGAGCAGCAAGGTCTACTCTCAACCTCCTTTTCTCCAGATTAATTTGCCCCAGCTCCCTCAGCCGCTCCTCGCAAGGTCTGTTCTCCAAACCCTTCCCCAACCTTGTTATCCTTCAGGCCCTCAATGGCCTACTGAGGTAGCCAAAACTGATCCCAGTACTTGAGGCCTCACTGGTGCCCCAGTACAGGGGGATGATCCCCTCTCTAGTCCTACTGGCCACACTATTTCTGATGTGGGCCAGGATGCTGTTGACCTTCTTGGCTCCTATTCAGCCCCCAGAACCTTTTTCACCCAGCCTCTTCCCCAAGCCTGTAGCAGTGCACTGTGACCACAATGCAGGACTCGGCACTTTGGCTTGTGAAACCTCATACACTTGACTTGTATGCCTGTCCAGGTCCCTCTGCAGGGCTTTTCTACCCCCCAGCAGATTGACACACCCTCCCAGTTTGGTGTCATCTGCAAACTGGCAGAGAGTGCACTCAATCCCCTCATCCAGATCATTGATAAAGATGTTAAACAAGACTGGGCCAAACAACTGAGCCTTGGAGAACATTGCTTGGAACTTGAGGCCAGTTCCTCTCATCCTGGGGTGAAGAGACCAACCCTCAGCTGGCTCCAACCTCCTGAAGTTCTGGGAATTGTGGAGAGGAACAAGGTCTCCCCTGAGCCTCCTTTTCATTAGTTCAACCCCCAGAGTTCCCTCCACCACTCGTTGTGTTCCAGCCCCTTCCCCAGCCCCACTGCCTCTCTCAGGATGTGTCCCAAAGCCTGAACGAATGGAAGTGAAAAGACCTAAAAGAAGAAAAACTCCACCATAATAAACCCAAAGTTTTCGTAAGTCTGGAGTTCTCTATGTGCTTTAGAATCAGAAGTAGCTCTTCTGTTCTTCAAAGGGAAAAGAAGGTACAAGTGGATGGAAGTGACCTGCCCAGCATCACCCAGCTGGGACTGAAGCCTGTCTCCTGTGATTCTCCCCTTGCCATGGGATGTTAGGGCACAACACAGAAGGGTGAAGGTTATAGTGCAACAGCATCTTAGAATCATGGAATTGTCCAGGTTGGAAAAGACCTTCAAGTTCCTTAAGTTCAGCCATTAACGCAACTGTCCCAACTCATTGCTAAATCCCACCCCTAAACTCCAGATCTCTAGAAATTTGAAACCCATCCAGGGATGGCGATTGAACCCCCTCCCTGGGCAGACTGTTCCAAGGCCTGATGACCCTTTCTTTGGAGAACAACTCCAGATCCTCATTAGTAGGAGGGAAATGAACTTCAAGATATCTCCATTTCCCAGGATGTGGAGGGGTTGAAATTAAAACCCCAAGAAGCTGGAAGATGTTGTTTGGAAAAAACCCCGATTTTTTTTGACTGAGATTCAGTCAGGAATAGCTCAAGGGTCCACTTAGAGGTGGGAATCACCAGCTCGGTAAAGAGCAGGTGGAGAACAAATGGCTGAAGTTATTTTAGACAAAAATATTTGTGGGTAGAGCAGATTCCAACCAGCCTGCAGCAGCCCAGCATAACCACGGAACCCCAGGGGAGCAGCCAGAGAACACTGCCCCATGTCTCTCACCCCTTGGTGGCAGCAGAAGCAGGGTCGATGATTCTCCCAGTTCTCATCCCTCTACTGTGGTCTTTGCATCTCCCCCATCTCATGTCCTCTTTCCCACCTCTTTTCTTCACCGGACACCAGCAGCTCCCATCTTAACATTTCCCTGGGGCTGCAAATTTACATTTTGCTGGTGCTGCTCAAGCACCTCCCAAAGGTTCCTTCTGGTGTGTCACCAATTGTTCATCTCTCCATGACCAGATGCTCCTCTGAATTCTGTGACTCTGACAAGAAAGAAGGGACTTAAATGTCTCCCAGTAAGATTTATATGAGTTAGTGGGGAGTAGAGCAGCAGGAGAGATGTTCTGGGACATTGGCCAGTGAGGTGGGATGCACCATCACTGAAGATCTTTCAAGACCGGGTTAGACAAACACCTGCCCAGACAGCTACAGGTGGGGAGATTCAGACTGGGGCAGGGCAAGGGACTAGATTATTTTCAGAGGTTCCTTTTGCCTCATTGACTGATGGAAACCATGGAATTTCACAGGACAAACTCTGAAATTTCCTAGGACCAACTCCATGGCATTTCCTAGGATCACCTCCTGAATTTCCTAGGATCAGCACCTGAATTCCTAGGACAAACTCTATGGAATGTCCTATGACAAAGATGAGGCTTTTTTTTCAGTCCAGAGCAGCTTCCCCTGCCAGATTCCACAAGTCTGATGCAAACAAACCAAAGATCATCACAAATGGTCCCTGAATTCTTTTGTCCTGGATAAAATCTACATCTGAGGGCTATGACAAGAACCTGAACCTGCAGGTTCAAGATGTCCCAAGTGCCACAAAGCTTTTACACTGAGGCACTGTGCTCCCTCATTGATTCAACATCTCTTCAGCTACCATCTCACACCCCTGTCCCACAGACCTGCCTGTGAATCACTGCAGGCAATTTGCAGCAGCTCCCAGAGAGAAATGAAAGCAAAAAAGGGGTACATGAAGGTGAGGAGAAGCATTTGTCTCACCTCCAGGGGCTCCAAACATCATTCTGCAGGCCCAGCAAGACAATGGCCAACTTAGCCCTTGGTTATTGTAAAGGAAATCAGTGGCAACAGCAGGGATGGCAAAAGCTGGAGGAGAAGATCCCAAACACCACAGGATTTATTGGGCAGAAATCTCTCCCCGTGAAGGTGCTGAGGCACTGGAACAGGCTTCCCAGAGAAGTTGTGGCTGCTCCATCCCTGGAAGTGTCCAGGGTCATGCTGGATGTAGCTCTGGGCAACCTGGTCTGATGAGAGGTGTTGCTGCCCGTGGCAGGTGATTGGGACTGGGTGAGCTCTGAGTTGCCTTCCTACCCAAACCAGCCTGTGACTCTTTAAAATAGATGCTGCTTCCTTGTGTAGGAAGCAACCTACCTGAGAAGGTTAATAAACTTCTGCTGCATTTTTATTCCATCTACAACCTCCTCATGCTCAGTTATTTTCTCTTTCAAAAATCATTCCTAGGATCATAGAATCATTGAGGCTGGAAAAGACCTTCAAGCCCATCAAGTCCAACCAAGAACTCAGCTGTCTCAGTCCCACCACTACCTCCTAGATCCACCATCCATTCCAGCTGAACAATGAGCACACACATCACACTGAGGGCAGACCTGAACCGAGAGCAATCAGTGAGGATCATAAAATCCTGTGTTGCCAGACAAGCCCAAGCATCTTAAAAATTACTTTATTTGGCAGAACAATTACAGCAATCACCAACACATTGACCCTCCAAAAATCAATGTTCATCCCCAACGCAGATCATGATGGCAACCAGCACCCACTCTGGAAAATGGCAGGATGGAAATTAAACATGATGTGAAGAAAACCATCTTTATAGGACTGAAAGGTCTTTGCCAGGAAAAAACTGAAAATTCTGGAGGTTCATGAAGAAAAGTTAATAAACAAAGTGATAGAGACATGTGGAAGTGGCTGCTATGGACTCCAGGCATGGTGGTTCCATCTGAATTGTTTTACTGGCTTCAAAGATCAAACAGAGGGAAAACATGAAGATTAAATCCTCAGCCAGGACATTCTGGAGATGCTTCACAGCCAGGACAGAGGGTTTTGGGTCCTATTTCTGCTCCTGAGAAAAGCTGCTTTTGTCTGGTTCCTCTCCTGCTACATCCAATCCATAATAACTCCTCCTTGTTGCCATGTTGTTGTAAATTATCCTTTTTTTGGACTGCACCTGCACCCCTTTCTTGTGGTGGTCTTGGTTTGAAGCTTCAGCATTGTTCTTCTCCACTTCCCTGTCAGTGTATTTGCACATTAATTTAATTCACCCACTGCAGGACCTACTCTGTGAGCCTCCAGCATGCTGGTGGGACCCAGCTCTGCACCAGACCACAGTGGACCTAACAGCTGTCTCAGCACAAAGTCTTGAAGAACACCTTCAAGACCTGCCTGGTGAAGCTCAGACCAAATGGACCTAAAAGCATCAACCAACAGCCTTTCACCTCCTGGTCTTGCTGCCTCCACACATGGAAGGAATGGCTTGGATCCTTCCTGCAGGAACCAGTCAAAGGCTCTTCTAGTCAATGGCTCATGGCTGGAGGAGAGAAGATCCCTCCTTCAGGCTGATGATGCAGTCTCCTGATTCCTATAGTAACAGTGCCCAATATTCTCCCAGGCTGAGGCCAACCCAGTCTCCTCTCAGAAAGCCACCACATCACCCACACACCATCAGGGACACCGCACTATCTGCTGGAGGGATGACAGGGCCAGCACCTGCATTCAGGAGGCTTCTGGGACACCCTGAAAGATCAATTCCTAACACCAGCGATGAGGAGTAGACCAGGAGAGGGCCTCTGCTGGACCTGATCCTTGTGAACTGAAGCACCAGTAAAGGCCAGTGGAATTAGTGACTACACAATAGCTTTGCAAAAAAAGCCAGAGGTCCTGGTGAGCCACAACCAGAGACCAGTCAGAGGTACTCCTGTGCAGCAGAAGTGGCCAACAACATCCTGAGCTGCACTGGGGAGAACATCACCCCAGCAAGCTGAGGGAGGTTCTCCTCTCTGGTGAGACCACATGTGTGGTCCTGGGTTCAGTTCTGGGCTCCCCAGTTCCAGAGAAACAAGGAGCTACTGGGGAGAGTCCAATGTGGGCTGCAAAGATGAGGAGAGGACTGGACCATCTTGCTGCCTACTAAAAGCTGTGAAAGAGCTCTGGAGAAGGGCTGAAAGACATCTGATTGATGCTGAACAACAGCTAAAGGGTGGGGGCAGAGGACAGGGCCAGATTCTTCCCAGGACAAGGGCAACCCAACTGAAACTCACAAGTTCCACCTGAACTTTCAGGAGGAGAAACTCCTTGACACTGAGGGTGCCCAGAGATGTTGTGGAGTCTCTGCTCTTGGCAGATCCAAAACCTAACCTGGACCCATCCTGGCCAACCTGCTCTGGCAGGGTTCTGAAGGAACCCTCACAGTCCATCCTTGTTCCTCTAGTGTCTCCCCACAGCACTCATTTAAAACCAAACCGATCCAACCCCAGGCATATCCTGCGGCTGCTGCAGGTAAATGGAAGTTTGGACCCTCAGAGGAGCACCCCAAGGGTTTAGAAGTGGTGCCCAAGGTGCAGAATTTGTGTTGGCAGTGCCTGGTTTGGGGGATGTAGTTCAGGTGGACCTGCCAGTGGTTCTGCATCCCCCTTACTGCCATCAGAAAGCCCATGAAGGTGCAGACCCTCCCCTACATGCCAGGTTTCCTGGCACCCAGACTCTCCAGCCCCTCCTCTGCAGGAAGCCAAACCACTTCAGTGCCTCCTCACTGGCTGAGAACTTGGCTTCCCTCACCAGCAACTGCAAAAAGGTCCCCAGTGCTGAGGAAGGAGCTCTCCAGCCATAGTGACACTGTTTGATCCAGGAAGCAGGACTAGCCCCACACTCAACCTCCTCCTCCTCCTCATCTGACCAAGCTGGGGGCTTCTGCTGTGGGTGCAGCAAGAAGGAGCTGGGAGCACCATAAGCTCAGACAGAACCTGCGCAGGAGCCTGCGCCATCTCCATGGGAACAGCCTCATCCCACTCCGGTTGCCCAGGAGACACTCGCTGCTTCTCCAGACTGTGCCCAAAGCGTTCTGGCTCCACCGCCATCACCAACAGCTTCAGGAAGGTACCGGCACCCCCCCAGCTCAGCGTGTCAAGACCCCTCCCCACTCCTGTTCTGCAGAAGCTGCTTTAAGCGTTTGGATATAATGTCGGGTTGTTCCCAGTGTTGGCGTTTGGTATCAACATTTAAAGTGATAGCAGCAGCCTTCACTGGAACCAGCTCCTTTGCTGCAACCAGCTCCTCCACTAGAGCCAGCTCCTTCTCCTAGTTCTGCTCTGTTTTTCCACAACAAACAATGCCTGTGGCCACATGCACAGTGGTGCAGAAACTGCCCTGCCAGCTCAGGGAGCAGAAAATAATGAAATTGTGGAATTGCTTGGGTTGGAAAAGCCCTTTGAGCTCCTCAAGTCCAACCCCACTAACCCCTGTCTCTCACCCCACATCTCTGTGGCTCTGCAACCCCTCCAGCGATGCAGTCTACCCCGCTGCCCTGGGCAGCCTGGGTCAGGCCTGGACAATCCTTGTGGGGGCAGAAATTGGTCCTCAGGGCCAACCTCAACTCCCTGGGACAATTTGAGGCCAGTTTCTCTCCTGGGGAGGGAGAAGAGACTGACCCCCAGCTGGCTCCAACCTCCTGAAGTTCAGGGAGTTCTGGAGAGCAAGGTCACCCCTGAGCCTACTTTTCTCCAGTTCAGCAACCCCAGACACCCTGGGCACTGCTCCTAGATTATTCCCAGGACACATGTTCCTGCTTCCACTGCCAGGCATTTCCCTGTCATCTGCAGGGATGCAAAGTGGCCCTGCAGAGAACAACTTGGGGTTGCTAGTGGGTGAGAAGCTGGACAGGAGCTGGCACAGTGCACTCACAGCCCAGAAGCCCCCCACCATGTCCTGGGCAGTGTCCTCAGCAGGTCAAGGAGGGACCTGAGCCCCCTGCTCCACTCTGGTGAGATCCCCCTGCTGGGCTGGGTCTGCCTCTGGGTTCCTGAGGACAGCAGGGGCCTGGAGCCAGAGATGCTCCTGAGGATGAAACCTGCTGTTATGGGACAGGCTGGGAGAGTTGGGGGGTTCAGCTGGAGAAGAATGTTTGCTGTCTGTCTCAAACCAAAAGCACCCAAAAGTGCAAATCCAAGTGAAACCGTCACAAAACCATTTCCCACACAGCACCTTATTCTTTTTGTTGTCTTTACTTCAAACTTCTTTTGCTAGTACCTGCTGTCACCTGGCCAAAGAGCTCCCATCCACACCTCAGCCTTCTCACCTCTGGAACCCCCAAATCCCCTTCCAGAAGAGCGAGACATGGGGACCTGCCATGCTGGAGCAAATGGTCCCACTGTCCTCCCTGGAGCAGAACCCAAGAGAACATTCACTGAACCGAGAAGGGTGATGATGGAAAAGGTAAACCCAGAAAAATCCATCACAGGAACCCAGAGCAACCTAACCCTGAAACAACCCCCCTAGGTTAGGGGGGGCCTAACATCTAAAGTGCTGACCCCATCTCAGATGTCTGCAAAACCTTAAAAGGGGTGTGGAAGGGAAATAATGACTCAGCATTTCGTTCCTCTTCCTTTCCCACACAGCCATGAGATGGGATGACAGGACACCAGGGTCTGACGCAGCACAAGGCAGGTGAAACTGCTCTGAGTTATGACTGTAGGTGAACACCAGAGACTCCCTGCACTCTGAAAAACCCCGAGGGGCAGGCAGCGGGCAGCATTCCTGAATGTTCAGAGCACTGACAAGGAGGGAAGATGGACATGGCGAGAAGAGATGGGGGCAGTATAAAGACATGGGTATGGGGAGAAGAGATAGGGATGGCACGAAGAGATGGATATGGAAAGATGGGGATGGGACAATGTTCACTGAGGAAGCAACACGAATGATGGAACTACCAAAAGAACATCAAGATCTGAGGAGATCTGAGCACCTCACCATGGAGACACCCAGTGCCCACCCATACCCCGTACCGGAGGTACTGGAGAAGATCCAGGCAGAGATCCTCATTTTGCGAGAAACACAGAACCCTACAAACCAGTGACCTCATTATGAGAACTCAGCACATTCACTTGGGGCTTAAGAATCACTGGATAACCATGAGGAAGACCTGCTGCTCCTACTCTGTGAGGTCTGTTCTTAGCAACTCCCTGCTCCAGCATTATCGCTTGGAGCCACCTCATCACAGCTACCACCAGCAGAAATCATCATGGAACCAACTGGCCGGTGAAAGGACCAGTTCAGGCCAGCAGCAGCAAGGAGGAGGTTCAGGATTCATCTCACAAAGCAAGCATGTTCCAGTGTCCAAGGGCCCCCAGCCCAAACACTGAGCACAGACTCATCCCTCCCCCAAGAACCCAAAGGGCTGGAACCTACCTGTGCCAGACTGGGTGGCCAAACTCCCACAGTCACGTGTGGATGGACAGGGAGGAAGCCGGGACTTTATGGGGTGGGACAGGACAGTCCATCATGATGGGTGTTCTCAGGGATCAGCAATGGATGTTCTTGGGAAGCTGCTGCTGGAATGGCTCCGTGGCAGCAGGGTGAGGGTGCATCTGGCTCCAGCTCTGCAAAGAGAAAGGACACCCCAAGTGAGAAGGGAGAGATGGACATTATATGGAACTCACAGCAACACCTGCCTCATGGCACCCCAGGGCGATGGGGGAAGAGCAAAAAAAAAGCAGCTGAGGGATGTCAATGCTGTGCTGACAGCAGCCAGAAGCTTCCCTTGGTGGAGAAGGTCCAGCACAATCCACTGACACGCTTAGAGAGACACAGCAGGGTTGAGAGTGGGAGGGAGCCCAGAATCCACCCAGGATGACCAAGAAGTAGCTTTATCTTCTCTCAGATATGTTCTCAGTCACATTCCAGCCATCAGGTGTCTCTGGTGTCCTGTGGCCAAGTAGAGCAGCCTAGGGACTCCAACCCAGTCACTCTGACAAGTGGAACCCTCAGAGGCCACCAGAGCTGCCCTGGTAGATTGGGAGAACTCCTGAGCCCAGAGATTTAGGGTACAGCTGGGCAGCTTCAGTGTCTGCACTCATGGCAGGTCCCAGAGGAGAGCAGGAGACAGGAGCTGCTCCCAGGGTGGTCGCAGCAAGGTGTGGAAAGGATTGACAGCTCCACTCTGGGAAGGATGAGAAGCAGCACTGGAGCAGAAGAGGGGTGGACCCTGCTGGGTGGGAGCTTAACCTGAGCCATGCAGTTAGAAGCAACTGCTCCAGGAGGGGACAAGTGAGACAGGAAGGTGAGGTCCTAGCAGGCATCACAAGAGGGTCAACTCTGTTAGGGATAGCCACAAGGGTCCAGGGCCAGCAGGGTCAGAACAAGGGACGAATAGAGGGCAGACAGAAGAAGACGGTGGTGAGTAGAGCTGAAGTCAAGGAAGGAGCTGGGGAAGCAGCAGCTGAGCCAGGACACAGTGGCGGAGCAGTGAGAAGGGCTGGGCCAGGAGGAGCGGGAAGGACTGTCCCAGCAGAGAAGGAGGCAACCAAAGGCCAATAATGCTGGGAATCTCACCCTCACCCCACTGAGGGGACTCTGCCAGGTTGGAGCTTCGTCTTCACATAGTGAGGGTAGGGATCTTGCTGGGGAGGCCAGGCTGTGTTCCCAGGTGGTGCTGGTGTCCCCATGGTAGTGTCCCCATAGTAGTGGTGGTGTCCCCATGGTGGTGGTGGTGGTGTCCTCATGGCAGCAGTCATGTCCCCATCCATGATGGTGGTGTCTCCACAGTAGCAGTGTCCCGCTGATTGTTCCTGAGGCCGCGCTGAGGAACTAGTGACATTCAGAAGCTTGAGGCCTCCCTGGATGGGCAGTCTGAAGCCAGTCTTTCCAAGCAGGGCTCATCCTCTCTGGGGAGTAACAGCAGGGTTCTCCTCAGTCTCACATGTCAGTTCTACGTCAGTTCTTCCCAGCTATGACTTGAGTTCCCTCAGGCTGTGGTCCCCCTCCTCAGGCTGTGCTGATGGAGCAAGCAACGGAGAAGAAGGGAAGGAGAAGGCAGTGATATGCAGCTTGTGGCACCCAGGCCAGGGGGAGATTTGCCTGTGTGGGAAGTCAAGAAGATCTTCTAGAAGGTCACTTGACTGTCAGGTTTAGGGATGCAGATCCCTCTGGACTGGAGATGAGGAGCAGTGGGAGCAGGAGCAGATCCCTTCTGTCTCTCCAGAGGTGCCATCTCCTGTGCCAAGGTGGGTTGTGCCCAGGGCACCAGAGCCAGCTGTGGGGTGCCAGGACAGCCAGGAATGAAGGTCTCCAGGGACAGGGAGTGTGGAGTTCCAGGGTTTTGTGGGGTCCCAGTTGCAGGGTTTAGAGGGGTCCCAGTTACAGGAATTTGAAGGATCCCAGTTACAGGAGTGTGGGTCCCTCTAGTTACAGGGGTGCAGGGGGTTCCAGTTACAGGGTTTCTAGGGGTCCTAGTTACAGGATTTCCAGGGGCCCTGGTTTCAGGGTAGGGGGTGGTGTCCTAGTTATAGGGTCTCAGGGGGTCCCAGGCACAGAGAGTGAAGGAGGTCCCCAGGCACAGGCTCTTGAGGACTCCTCAGCACCGTGCCCAGAGGAGGCGATGGGTACCGGCAGCGGTGAACGAGCACCAGGGCATCCCGCTCCGCAGCATTGGCACCCGCACCAGGGCTGCTCGGGGGACACCGACTCCAGGAGGGAAGCAGCACCAGCCACCCACGACCCACGACCCCAAGGAACGGCCACGGTCGGGGGTCTCTCCCCGCCGATGCCCCGGGGGTGTGCGGGGGCAATCCCGCAGGTGCTGGAGGTGGGAGGCGAGGGGGGTGGGATATTGCGCTGTAGAGGCTCAGTTCGGGGGTGCCGGGGAGGGTCTGATGCGGGGCAGAGGGGTTCGGGGTGGAGGCCGGGGTGGAGGGATGGGCGCGGGTCCGCTCTCACCGTCCCGTCTGCGATCGGTCCGTTCGCGCCGCTCCCGGGGCCGCCGGACCCCGCACCCGGCGCGTGCGCGGCGCTGCGGGAGCGGAGCGGCGGCAGGGAGCGTCGGCAAAGTGCGCGGAGCTCGCTCAGGCGAACAGAGCGGGACCAGGGCCGGGGCCAGGGACAAACCGGGCTCTGACCCGGATCCCTAACCCCAGCCATCCATCGGGGTGGTGCCCCCTGAGCCTCCAGCAGAGCCTCGCACCCTCCTCATTGACCGAGGGGACCTCGATTGTTGAATCCCAGACTGGGGTGGGCTGTAAGGGAGCTCAGAGCTCACGCAGTGCCAACCTCCTGCCATGGGCAGTGACACCTCTCATGAGACCAGGTTACCCAGGGCCCCATCCAGCCTGGCCTTGCACACTTCCAGGGATGGAGCAGCTACAACCTCTCTGGGAAACCTGTTCCAAATAATCAATGAAGACGATCAAGAGAACAGACCCACCACTGAGTCCCAGGGAAACACAGAACCATGGAATCATTCAGGCTGGAAAAGCCCTTCCAGCTCCTCAAGTCCCACCATGAACCCAACTACTCTAACCCACCGCTAAACCCTGTCCCTCAGCTCCCAATCTCCACAACTTTGAAACCACATCCAGGGATGGTGATTCAGCCCCCTCCGTGGATAGCCTGTTGCAAGGCCTGATGGCCCTTTCCAGAGACAAGTTGTTCCTCATGGCCAACCTGAACTTCCACTGGTGCAGCTTGAGGGTATTTCTTCTTGGGCTATGGGTGTCAGTAGGGATGTGGACAGCAGTCACTGCATTGGGTGGTTTCTCATGCACAACTGGCCTGTGCCCAGCTCTATGACCCTATATTTATACCATTTTTTGGCACACTCTTCCCTGAAGGAGCTGAAACTCCCTGGAGGATGAGGAGACTGGACTTGGTAGATGATGGTCCCATTGAATGAGCCAATTGCAATGAGATAAGGAGAATTATTCTCTGAACATCCAGTGGAGAATGTTTATGAAGAATGCTTAGAATCATTTAAAGAATCTAAAGAATCACCACAAATGGTGAGGGATGAGGAGTGTTGGGGTGGGATGAGCTCTAGAGTAGAGGAACCTTGAGTGATGCTTCAAGGAGTTGCAAAAAAAGGGAGAGACAACAGGCAGAAGCCAAGGAATTCTGCTAACTCCAAATGTTCAAAAAGGGCTAAGTCTGAAAGTTGAAATGAAATCTTCTGAGGACCAAAAGGAGGATTTATGTCTTACTGGGTGTTTTTAAACAGGAGCCTTCAGCTTTTTTGGTCAGAGACCTTCTTGTCTCTGACATTTTCAAGGTTTTTGCTATATTTGCACTAGAAAAAACTTGATTTTTATCCATTTCCAGAAGTTAGAACTGCAGCTGGGACACAAATGGCACCTTCTCAGGGACCTCGGGGACTATCACAGCAGCCCATGAAGCCAGTTCCCACAGCACAAGTGAAGAAAAGAAGGAAACTGAGGATGTAGAGCCCAAGGAAGGTGAAGTACACCTGGCAGTGCAACCACAGCAGGCACCCTGAACACATTGTCCCCATTTTATGAGGTCAAAGATAGCAGTCATAGTAATTTGTCTTCCTAACCCACCCTTGACCCCATCCTAGAATTCTCTGTCTTGATCCTCACAGGGTTTATCACTTGTCTGAGCCCCTTAAGTAGAACCAGTCCATTTTCCACAGTTCACAGAATCACAGAACATTAGGGATTGGAAGCGACCTCGAAAGATCATCCAGTCCAACCCTCCCGCCACAGCAGGATCACCTAGACCAAATCCAGGTGGGTTTTAAACATCTCCAGAGAGGGAGACTCCACAAACCCCCTGGGCAGCCCCCTCCAGCATCCCATCACCCTCACTGGGAAGAAATTACAGAATCACAGAATCAGTCAGGATTGGAAGGGACCACAGGATCATCCAGTTCCAACCCCCCTGCCATGGGCAGGGACACCCCACCCTAGATCAGGCTGGCCAGAGCCTCATCCAGCCCGGCCTTAAACACCTCCAGGGATGGGGCCCCAACCACTTCCCCAGCCAAAACAGCTTGCTTAGAGCCCCAAAGGCCAACCTGACCTCGGATGATTCCAGAGGTGGTGACTCCACACTGCCCTGGGCAGCCTGCGCCAGGCCTGGGGCAGTTGTTCCTCAGAGCCAACCCTAACCTCCCCTGGGACAACCTGAGACTGTTTCCTCTTGTTCTGGCAAGACTGACTCCCAGCTGGCTCTAACTTCTTGAAGTTGTGGAGAGCAAGAAGGTCTCCCCTGAGCCTCCTGAGAAAAGGAGTTAAACCTCCCCCAGATTTCTCAGCCACTCCCAGAGCACTGGTACTCCAGCCCCTTCCCCAGCTGCCTTGCCTTTGATCACCCTCACTCCACAAGCACTCCTGGAGTTCCTGCACTAAAAGGACCTGACATGTTCTCCACTATCTTTAGTGTCAGCCCCTACTCATCCTATTTTAATGATGCCTTCCACAGTCCATGAGCCCTTCCCACGGGGATTGCTGTGGTTTAGTACCTCCTCACACAAAACCACCCATAGAAGAAAACTCATTAGCTTCTCTCATCATCACTGCAAAGGTTCCCTTAGCAACAGCCACACATCTTGGTGAGACACTAGTAAGGCTCCCACTTCTTCTGCAGTAAATGGGCCTAGACAACTCCAGCTATCCACAATTTCTCTCCCAGTGGAGCCACATTCCAGACATTGAATGTTGAAGGTGCTGTCAGCAGGCCAAGAGCTGCAATCCCAAAAGGGAACTCTATCCCCATATGGAACCCACGCTCAAAGCGATGTCCGAGGCTGTTTTACCTCCCTCCTCCCAAACTCTGCCAAGTTTACATTAATTACAGGAGTCTGTCTGAAAAGGAATTTTTATTTATTTAAAAAACAAACAAAAAAACCCCCACCCCCACCCTCCCAAGAGCGAGGCTGGGGAAGTCTCCATCCCCCTGGGCCACACTGGCCCTCGGCAGGGCTGGGACGGGGATGGAAAGTGCCAAGTGTTAAGGTGCCAAGAAGCTCTCAGTGTTTCCCCTCTCAAGTGCTGTTGGCCTGCTCCTGCTCAAAAAGGGCCATGGCCAGGTGGGAGCGGGACGCAAGGCCCTCGAGGTTGCTGAGCACACAGCGGTGGTACAGCTCCTCGCTGAGCCGCGGGTTGCAGCTCCTCAGCGCATACTTCTGCACCAGGCCTGGCTCCACAGCCCTGAAGAGGTGCAGGCTAGAGTAGTGGAGGAACACATCAAACACCTCCATGTTCTCCAGCGCCTCGTCTCGCTCCAGTACATCGGCCGCCAGCTTGGTCCGTGCTGCCATGTAGTCAGAGTTGTAGAAGCAGGCCTCAGCAAAGGAGTGCCGGTCGAAGCGGCCGTCACGCAGCATGTCACTGCCAGGGGATGCCGCCGACTGCTCGCTGCGGAACACCAGGGCTGGGTTGAACTCTTGGAAGTGCACTGGGAAGAAAACCTGCCAGTTGCTGATGGTGTTCATGCGGCAGCGATTGAGGAACTCCACGTTGACCTCAGTCCAGACGCTGGTCAAGAAGAAGAGTGTGTCCACAGGGTGCTTCTTGGACACAATGTCCATGAGCTTCACCTGTGATGGCACCTCAGTCTTCACGCTGATCCAGGGGATCTTGACATCAGCATAGCGCTTCTCCAGCTCCCCCACCATGGCTTTGACTCCAGCAAAAACATCCACCTGGCTGACCCGCTGGGCATCATAGGGGTGGTAGACCAAGAGCAGTGTCAGCAGAGCATTGTCATGCGTGTCCAGTGTGTTCATCGCAAACACATCCAGGAAATTTGCCACGTAGTCCAGGTCCTGCACCGTCAGGGGAAGCACCAGCTGCACCCGTGTGGCCTCAGTCACATAGGGCATGGGGATGATTTCCACCTTGCTCAGCGGCCGCACCAGGCTCACTCGCTTGGCCAGAACATGGCTGTGGCCTTTCTGGGTCACGGCCTCCAGCAGCAGGTCCAGTGTGTACTCCATGCCCCGTGTGGGGTCAAAGCGTCGATAGCCATTGAGCAGCTGCCGCTTGCTGAAGCGGAGCAAAGGCTGGTAGCGACTGTTGAGCTCCCCAAGTGCCGACTCAATGATCTCACTGACATCAGCCTTGCTGGCCCCTGAGAGCTCACACTTAGGGGAGCCATCAGGGCAGGAGAAGAGGTGCTGCTCTGTGAAGTAGTCCCAGCTGATGACCTCAAAACGTGACTTTGGGAGAAATGGGGCATTGATGCCCACGGGCCACGTCAAACCAGTCTCACCAGCGGGTGTCAGCACCGTCAGGTTTCTGATCTGCATCTGTGCAAAGAGAGAAAGCACTGCTGACCTCTAAACCTGCAGCTGGTACCAAGCCAGTGGTTTTGGACAACGCGGTGTTACATCCAAGACCTGGTTGGGGTCACTCACACCAAGAAGGGACCATTTTTCGTGTCAGTGTCAGAGGAAAGGGACCATGTCTTGTAGAGAAGCTCTTGCAGGTCCCTCAGCACATACCTGGAGGTCCTGGATCTCCTGGTAGGTCCTGTCCAGCTGAACCTTGCTGAAGTGCTTGTGCAGGCGATACATCAGGGTCATGTCAGACACAGGGTGCACAGCCAGAGCTGCCTGGAACTCCTCCTCCTCCTCCTTCTCTGGTTCAGTGTTTTTGGCCAGTTCGTAGGTGTGATAGTGCTGACCCTGGAGTGAACGAGAGTCAGAGACTGGCAGGGAACTCAAGCGCACAGAGAACCCTACCCTCATCCTGCACATGCACGTGCTTCTTTCCATGCTGGCTGCAGTACCCAGATGAGGACAGCTATCCCCCAACACACCCATTATCCACCCCTCAGCATCTGCAGGCAGACTGAGCATTAGATGTTCCCTCCCTCAGCACCTCAGCTTCATATAGGGCATCTCCCCAGTGCTACCACACTGGACCCTCTTGTTCCCTGAACAGGCCCTGGAAAGTGGCTGTCAGAGCGGAGAGTGTCCTGCCAGGTTCACCCAACAGAACCCCCTTCGTGCTGAGGTCATACCTGAAGCTGGGAAACACAGGTGATGTCAAGGAAGTCAATGATGCAGCGCCCCAGCCACTCGTCCGGCCGCACGCTCAGGATCTCATTGCGGCAACTGTCCAGGTGCGGACGCAGTTTGAGCAGGAGGCTGCGGGACAGCAGGTAACCAAAGCCCCCGTGGCAGTAGCGGGCCTGCTCATCCCCACCGATGAACTCCTCCGCTCGGCCCAGGTACACGTCCTGATTAATGCTCAGGTGTGTCACCAGAGCCTTGATCTGCTCGGCCTGGGCATAGGTGTCATCCTGCATCACATAGAACCAGTCGTAGTCAGCCCCAAAGTGCTGGTGGATGTAGCGCATGGTCTCATACATGAGCCAGATGGGCCGCTCGTCGCCATGGGCCACCAGCACCATGCCGTGAGGCACCTTGGCGCTGCGCAGCCCCGTGAAGTACAGCAAGCGTGGGAAATGGTGGGCAATGGTCTTGTTCACTGCCACTGCCAGCGTGTTCAGGGTGGCCTTGGAGGTCAAAACAGCCACAAACAGTCTCTCATGGAAGCCCAGCTCTGTCTGGATGTAGCGGGTTCTGGAAAGCAAAAACACGACAAAGGAAAAATCAAGGGATTATCATAGAATCTCAGGTCTGAAAGGACCAGGGGGATCTCCTGGTTCAACCTCTCCTGGCAAAGCCCAGTCTAGACAAGCTGTCCCGGCACCTGTCCAGTCCAACACCCAGCGCTGGGGACTCCAGCATTTCCCTGGAGAAATTATTCCAGTAGCTGGTTGTCCCTGCTGTGAAAAATGTTCCTCTTGTGCCCAGTCAGGATCTCCCAGGAGTGACTTGTTCCTGTCACCCCTCGTCTTTCCCATGAGCAGCCACCCTGTGACACAGTGACAAGGGCTCCCCCAGGCCTTCTTTAGCAAACCCAGTTCTCTCAGCCTTCTCTCATTCAGCAGCTCCGTGACCTGGGATCATCATGGAGGTTCTTTTCTGTACCTCTCCAGCCTGTCCACAGCTTTTCTGTACAACAGGACCATTACTGACCCTGGTGTTCAGTGGTGGCCTGAGCAGCACTGGGTCCAGTGGACAATGGTTCCGTTTCTGCTGGTGATACCCCTGGTGAGTCAAACCTCAGTCTGCCCGAGGCCTTGGATCCTCCGAGGAGATGGCCCTGGCACAGCAGGAGTGACCTGGGCTAGGCTGTTCTGGGTGTCCAGTGCCCCACAGACACCAGCCTACAGCTTCTCCATACAGGTTGATAGTAATTGGGGGATCAGTCTCTATCTGCTGGCCTCTAAATGATAATGAAACAATTAGACCTGAAAGTAGAACTTTAAGAGAAGACTCACTGGTAAAAACACCAGTTTGCCAAAGCACTTCACTTCTTTCAGGGAAACTACCTCACATTTCCCCAAGCTGGGAAACCATGATAGTGTTAGGAAAAACTAAAACACAGGCCAAACCACTATGAAGTCACTTAACATTTATGTCACAATATTGTTATTTTCCTTTCTAACAGCCTGATGAGTTCTGTCAGACACTAGCAATAAAAGAAGGACTACTAAGTATTTAGAGATCAATGTTTAAATATTTATTACACAGATACCAACCACGAGTGTTTTTGCAGTATTTTAGAAAATGCTCTTAAAAGGCTCTTCGACACCTCTCTCACATTTGCTTAACAGAAGACCCATGTCCTCACACCTTGCCCATTTCAAGCTGTCCACTACTCGCCACCGAGTGGTTCAACTCTAGACCCCGGCCCCTGTGGGCTGTTTTTCCCCGAGGAACCCGCGGGGGTTTTACCTCAGCACTTTTTTGTAAGGCTTGCTGGGGTCTCGGTAGTACGGGACGATCCGCGGCCTGAACTCTTCATGGCCCAGGGCAGGTCTTCCATTTGCCGCCTCAGGCTGGGCTCCGCCGACACCGGGCGGACCCTCGGGCCCCGGGCAGCGCTGGTCGGCGCCTCCGGGCGGGCCCCAGGCAGCCCGCAATAGGCTCAGGCTGCAACCAAGCGAGAGCCCCAGGACGAGCGGCAGGACGGGCCGCAGCGCGGCCAGGAGTGCAGCCAAGCGCATGGCGGGGCCGGGCAAAGGCGGCCGCGGAGGGCCGCTACCGCCGGGCCGAGCTACGGAAGCCGCGGCGGCGGCGCTGGGGGAAGCGGCGGGCACGGGACATGCTGGGTGCGGGGCAGGGGGCGGGCGCGGGGCCGCGGAAGGCAGCGGCTGCGGCCCGGCCACACTCCCCCCGCTGCCAGCTCAGCCGGCCATGGCGGCCCCGCCCGGCGCTTCCGTTTCCGCTCCACAGCACCGCCCACACACCTTCCACTGGGGCAGCTCTGCCCGGCGGCTCCTCCATCTCTATGGCACCATAGGCGATCGCCCCCTGGTGGACAAGAGGTGTGAGTGGAAGGGGAGTGAGCGCCGCTGTCCTGGCGCGGTGCACGCTGGGAGCGCGGACTCAGCTTCCCAGAGGCTCGCAGCGGTCCGGCGCGGAGGTTGTTCCGTCCCTCTGATTGGCCGCTGGTACCGGGGAGGAGGGGCCAGCGCACGCGGTGGCGGTGGAGCTGCTGCGACAGAGGAACGCGCGGAGCTACCGGTGCGGGGTCGGGAGGGACGGGACGGCACAAGCTGGGACGGGCTGGGCTGGGCTGGGGGAGGGGAAGGGGCGGGGCTGGTTGACCCCCACCACCCAGGCCGCGCCGTGCGGGCCGGGCCGGGCCGGGCAGGGCAGTAGTAGGGGTTGGGCCCGCCGGCCGAGCCGGGCCGGGCCGGTGCGGCCTAACGGTGCCGTGTGCTCTGGGCTGTAGCCGCCGCCCTGCCATGCCCTCCGACCTGGCAAAGAAGAAGGCGGCCAAGAAGAAGGAGGCAGCCAAGGCCCGGCAGAGGCCCCGCCGTGCCGCGGAGGAGAACGGCGATGCCGGTGCGGAGCCGCAGGAGGTTCGGGCCCCGGAGAGCAACGGGACGCCGCTATCAGGTGAGTGAGGTCCGCGGATCCGCTGCTGCCCTGGGAGGGCTCGGAGTGGGGCCCCCGCCGGCTGCTGTGGATTAAGGAGCTCCTTAAGTCCCACTCGAGGCTTGCGGGGCAGACACTGGCGGTACCGTCGGGGCTAGTCCCGTCTCCAGCAGCCGCTGCTCCCGTCTCTGGCTACCTGGTACGAGCACGGGTTTGGGGTTTGTTTTGTCCCTTTTCTCCCGGTACAGCGTTCCCCGTGACTCACTGTGCCCGGTTCTGCAGCTGGTACCGGGAGTGGGGGAAAGACTCCAGGCCGGGCTGTACTGCCCACAAAGGGCTCCCGGTTTCAATGACGGGACCAGGGCAGGGGGAGTTACGTGTTCCGGTAGTGATTGTTGTACTGGTACCCGCAGGCCGGACCGCGGCGGTCGATGCCAGTGTCCCAGGACTCCGCTCCTTACCGGCCGGGTCTGGGCTGGCTGTCGGGCGGCCCTCCCAGAGGCGCCTCTGGCCGCTCTCCGCAGCTCCGGCGGCGCCGGGCCCGGCCCGCACCGGCAATCGGCGCCGTTCGGACCGGACCAGCCAATCCCGGCGTGGTCTCGGGTCTCATTTGCATAGCGGCCTCCTATTGGCCGAGACCGGGACGGAGGGTGGGAGGCCGGCTCTTTCAGCCGAAGCGGACACACACCCCCCCGCTCCCGCCCCGCGGGGCTGGAAGAGACCTCTGGGGTCATCGGCGGAGTCCCAGTGACCCCGACCCTCCCTCACTGTCTGGGTGGTCTGGGCCAGGCCTGGACAACCCTTGTAGGGTAGAAACTCAACCTCTTCTGGAGCAACTTGAGGCCGATTCCTCTCATCCTGGGCAGAAGAGACCGACTCCCAACTGGCTCCAACTTCCTGAAGTTCAGGTTGTTGTGGAGAACCAGAAGGTCTCCCCTGAGGTTCCTTTTCTCCAGATCAACCCCACTAGTTCCCTCAGCTGCTCCTCAGAGCACTGTTGCTCCAGTCCTTTCCACAGCTCCATTGCCCTTCTCTGGACCTGCTGCAGCTCTTCAGCATCCTTCTGGCAGTGACAGGGGCCCAGTCCTGACTCCAGGATTTGGGATGGGGCCTCCCCAGTGCTAAGTACAGACGGCTTCTGGGCTCTAAGCACATGTTGCCAGCCCATGTCCAGCTTCTCACCCACCAACACCCCCAAGTCCTTTTCTACAGGGCCACTCTCCATCCTCTCATCCCCAGCCTGTGCTGGTGCAGGACCTTGCATGTCTCCACTTGGACATGAGTCTGGCAGCTGTTTAAGGATATTTTTTGTCAGAGCACAAGAACTGTTGATTCCCACATTCAAAGTAATTGCATGAGGAAGATGGGAAACCAGCATGGCTGAATGGGGACCTTCTGGTGTCACAGGAACACAGGAAGGAAATGTCTGGGCAGTATTCATGGATCTCCTTCCTTCTGGAACAAGCATCAGGACAAGAGGAACTATCCTCAGGTTGCCCCAGGGGAGGTTGAGATTGGCCCTTGGGAACAATTGCTGCCCTACAAGGATTGTCCAGGCCTGCCCCCAGCTGCCCAGGGCAGTGGGGTAGTCTCTGTCCCTGGAGGGGTTGCAAAGCCCTGGAGATGTGGGGTGAGGTACAAGGATTAGGAAGAAGCTGGCAGTGCTGGGATTGGTTGTGTTTTGGTAGAGAGCAGCCTGAGCTCCCATTAGACCACATAGACTCATTTGCTGACTTCAAGAGTCATCATCTACATCTGCATCTCCTCAGAACTGGGTTAGTGGGAGATGTTCTGTGCTCCTGGCCTTTATGGGTTCCCCTGTCCCTGCCTGCAGAGGTGGATGCACTTACAAAGGAGCTGGAGGACTTTGAACTGAAGAAAGCTGCAGCCCGAGCTGTGACAGGAGTGTTGGCTTCCCACCCCAACAGCACTGACGTGCACATCATCAACCTCTCGCTGACTTTCCACGGCCAAGAGCTGCTCAGTGATACAAAACTCGAGCTCAACTCTGGCCGACGTTATGGCCTCATTGGTCTCAATGGGATCGGTAAGTCATGGGGCAGTAGTGGGGCTGGTTTGGGGTCTGGTGAGGATGTGTGGCTGCTGGGACACTGATGGTGAACCCTGAAAACCACAGCAGAGGCAGTGAGACACAGCTGGGACACGGTGGTTTCCCTTCTCCCATCTCCCCACCCAGGAAGGGGGTGTAACTTGCTGGGAGGGTGCAGGGAGGCTCTGCCATGTCCCAAAGTTTCCTGGCCTCTTGGACAAGAATTCCTAAGGATTTTCTGGGCTTGGGGAGGGAGGGAATCAGTGGGATCTGTCTGCATCTCACCCCTTCCTTCAGTACCTCACTGAATCCTATAATGAATCATGGCATGTCTGTGTTACAGGGAAGTCCATGCTCTTATCAGCCATTGGGAAGCGGGAAGTGCCCATCCCAGAGCACATAGACATCTACCACCTGACCCGTGAGATGCCTCCCAGCGACAAAACCCCACTGCAGTGTGTGATGGAGGTGGACACCGAGAGGGCCATGCTGGAGCGGGAGGCAGAGCGCCTGGCTCATGAGGATGGTAAAGCCTCTACCAGTCCTTGGGGACGAGGGGCCTGTATTTCCCTCCCCACTAAGAAAAGGGCTCATGTGGGCTCCCTGCTCCCCTGTGGGCTCCCTGCTCCCCTGTGGGCTCCCTGCTCCCCTGTGGGCTCCCTGCTCCCCTGTGGGCTCCCTGCTCCCCTGTGGGCTCCCTGCTCCCCTGTGGGCTCCCTGCTCCCCTGTGGGCTCCCTGCTCCCCTGTGGGCTCCCTGCTCCCCTGTGGGCTCCNGTGATGGAGGTGGACACCGAGAGGGCCATGCTGGAGCGGGAGGCAGAGCGCCTGGCTCATGAGGATGGTAAAGCCTCTACCAGTCCTTGGGGACGAGGGGCCTGTATTTCCCTCCCCACTAAGAAAAGGGCTCATGTGGGCTCCCTGCTCCCCTGTGGGCTCCCTGCTCCCCTGTGGGCTCCCTGCTCCCCTGTGGGCTCCCTGCTCCTGTGTGGTTCCTTGGTAGAGTTTTTGTGTGTTATGATACTTATGCCTCAGCTGCGTTCTACTAGTTGAGATGTCTTGTGGACTGCGCTTGTTTGGGTGAAGTGATGCCATGCAGCTTCTCAGGATGCATCTCAGGCCTGGGTTGATGAAAAGCATAAGGACTTTTGCTGCTCCAAGTGCTGAGGGACAGGTTTCTCTTTCAGCTGAGTGCGAGAAGCTCCTGGAGCTGTACGAGCGCCTCGAGGAGCTGGATGCTGACAAGGCAGAAGCTCGAGCCTCTCGGATCCTTCATGGCCTGGGGTTCACGCCAGCCATGCAGAGGAAGAAGCTGAAAGATTTCAGCGGTGGCTGGCGCATGCGAGTGGCTCTTGCCAGGTGCGTGCTGCAGGTCCCGAGAGGCAGGGGCAGTGCAACAAGCCCATAGGCTTTCAGTGACCCTGTGCTGTGGTCTCCTCTCCTTGCAGAGCCCTCTTCATTCGGCCCTTCATGCTGCTGCTGGATGAGCCCACGAACCACTTAGACCTGGATGCCTGTGTCTGGCTGGAGGAGGAGCTGAAAACGTGAGCAGAGAGGGATCTGCTGCCTCTGGGGGTTGTTTTTTCCTCCTGGAATATCTTGTCAGCCCCCAAGCAAGGGCCACAAGACCAATTAGTGCCAGTGACACCTCATGTTTGCTGTGATCTGGAACCATGAAGGGTTTTTGCTGTGAGGGAAATGGACTCAGGATAAGCTTCTTTCCCTCTTGGTGCAGAGCTGGACAGTGTCCCAGGTTAAAGCTGGGGTAGCCCTGGCAGTCTGGGCTCCAGCACCACGTCTGTACAGTAGTGAGGGCCTCCTAGCCCTGGTTTTCAGCTTGTCTTCCCATATGTTGTTTCTCAAGTACCTGAATGTATCAGATTCCTCTCGTTCTAGCATGTGGGGTGACTGGATTTTGTAAACCAGGGTCCAGTATTAAGGCCTGGGGGAGCAGTTCTGAAACTTGGGTTCTGATGGTTTATGTGGTGCTGCAGGTTCAAGCGGATCCTTGTGCTGATATCCCACTCCCAGGACTTTCTGAATGGGGTCTGTACCAACATCATCCACATGCACAACCGCAAGCTGAAGTACTACACAGTGAGTCCGTGGCACTAGGGATGGAGGGGCTGATCCCTAGGGCACATCTCAGCTTCTAGAGTCTCCTTCTAGGGGAACTACGACCAGTATGTGAAGACTCGTCTGGAACTGGAAGAAAACCAGATGAAGCGATTCCACTGGGAACAGGATCAGATTGCCCACATGAAGGTACCTGCCTGCAGAAACAGCTCCCACCCCAGCAGGTATCAGTTCCCCTCCTGCCCACCCAGGGGCTCACTCTGTGCTCTGTTCCAGAACTACATCGCGCGTTTCGGTCACGGCAGTGCCAAGCTGGCCAGGCAAGCTCAGAGCAAGGAGAAAACCCTCCAGAAAATGATGGCTTCAGGCTTGACAGAAAGAGTTGTGAATGATAAGGTGAGATCAGGCATGGGAGGCTGGAGAATGTGGGGGAGGATGGTCAGGGCAGCTCTCACATATTTGAAGGGCACGAGCTTTGTTTCAAGGGGTGGGAGTCAGGGACTTGTTAGGCAGGATGAGCTTGTGGGCAGCTAATGAGAGTAAACCCCGTGTGAGCTGGGAAAGGGGCACATAAAAGGTTGTGGTCCAGTGCCCTGGTGTGCAGCTGATGTTTGCAGGGAGACGTGGTCCTACTGGGGCCACGGGGTGTGCTGTGCTGTGGGACATCTCACAAGTGGGTTACTCTGTGTTCCCAGACCTTGTCATTCTATTTCCCGCCGTGTGGGAAGATCCCGCCTCCTGTCATCATGGTGCAGAACGTCAGCTTCAGATACACTAAGGATGGGGTGAGTATGGGGATGTGATGTGTGTCCCTGCCCTGATGGAGAGCCCAAGGCTCTTGGCTGAGCTTTGTCCGGAGGGCTCCAAAGGAGCAAGCTTGATCCTTTGTGGTGGATAAGGTCCAGCACAGAGATCTCAGGCAGTAGTAGGAAGTTGTAACACATGTCATGGCTTTTATGGTTTGCAGCCGTGGATCTATAATAACCTGGAGTTTGGTATTGACTTGGATACCCGGGTGGCTCTTGTGGGACCCAATGGAGCTGGGAAGTCGACACTACTGAAGCTGCTCACGGGAGAGGTAATGGTCCCTGCATCATCTGCTCAGCCCCACACCATTATTCTTGGGGTGGTCTTCCACACCTCAGCCTGGCCTTGGAAACAGAATCACAGAACATTAGGGATTGGAAGGGACCTGGAAAGATCATCCAGTCCGACCCCCCTGCCACAGCAGGATGCAACTTTGTGGTCTTGCTGGAAAACAGGGTTTTTCGCTGGCTATTGTGTGTGCAGGCTGCCTCCCTTCTGCTGGGGAGGAGGTTGCTGGATTCTCTACAGTAAAGGGAAGGGTTTCCTGCTGAAAGGCTTTTGTCTTCCCTTTCCAGTTGCTGCCCACGGATGGGATGATTCGCAAGCACTCGCACGTGAAGATTGGCAGATACCACCAGGTACCCCCTGCAGCAGCTCAGACGAAAGCTGAAGTGAACAGGGAACCAGGAACCTTGACCCTCTATTTCTGCTTCTGAAGCACATCTTGCTCTTTGCTGTGCCTGGAGATGGGTGAAGGGCTCTAGCAAGCCTGGAAAGAGGCTTGTTGCAGTCCTCTCTCCATGTAGCCTCTTACTGGAGAGATGGTTGCTCACTGCTTGCTGGTTGCCCAGGCCTGCTCTTCTGCAGCAGCACTGCTGCTCCTGGATCTATAGCAGTGGAGCTTGGTGGCTGTGCTGGAGGCTCCTGTGTCCTTCTCCTTGGCTGGGACCAGAGGGGTTTGAGGAGGGGAAGCGCTTCTATTGATGAAGTAACCTTGCACTGTCTTGTCTTCTCTGCCAGCACTTACAAGAGCAGCTGGACTTGGACCTCTCCCCGCTGGAGTACATGCTGAAGTGCTACCCGGAGATCAAGGAGAAGGAGGAGATGAGGAAGATCATTGGCAGATATGGGCTGACAGGGAAGCAGCAAGTGAGTGTGAGCGTGGAGGAGCTCACGGGGCTGGGGTGAGGAGAAGACGATTGTGGCACAGTGGTGGACTTAAGCACATTGTAAACACCTCCTGGACAGGGAGTGGAGACCATTTGATTCCAGCCAGAGTGTTGGATCATCACTGGTGCTCAGTGCAAACACAACACTCCCTTGTAAATCATACATCCTCTCTATGATAGGGGTTGTCCTCACCATGTTGGGTTTTACGTCACTGTCCCTCATTTGTCACTCCAGAAGTTGACAGAGGTGTTATGGTGGCGTTCAGGGCATATGAACACCAGTCACACCTTGGTTAACACCTTTCAGAGCCTTTAGCACACACTGGGTCCTGCTATGGACCTTCTGTTCCAGAAACCCTTGAGTTCCTTGTTCTGCAGAAACTCAGACTGGGCTACAACTGGCTGGATGGTGTTCCCTTGTGTCCCGTGGCTACTGGAAACACTGAATGCTCTGAGCACTCTGCACAGGGTAGCAGTCTGTGGTGCCCCCAACAGAGCTGCCAACGGTGTCTGTTTGCCAGGTGAGCCCCATCCGGAACCTCTCGGATGGGCAGAAGTGCCGGGTGTGCTTTGCTTGGCTGGCCTGGCAGAACCCCCACATGCTCTTCCTGGATGAACCCACCAACCACCTGGACATCGAGACGATAGATGCTCTGGCAGATGCCATCAATGAGTTTGAAGGGGGGATGATGCTTGTCAGCCATGACTTCAGACTCATCCAACAGGTAGGAAAAGGGCATTTCACCAGCACGTCTCTAATGCTTTAATGAGACCAAGGTGCTGTCAACCCCACAAGAGGTGTGAGGGAAAACTCACTGAAAACAGAACCATTTGGGTCAGAGAAAACCCTCAAGATAAGTCAAAGCTTTGTCCTAGCTCTGATCCCTGTCCCTCACCCCACGTGTCCACAGCTTTGCAACCCCTAGAGGGATGGGTCCTCCCCCAGTGCCCTGGGCAGCCTGGGCCAGGCCTGGACAACTGACATGAGGCAGAAACTTTGTGTGAATGATGCCCTTTCCATGTTCACTGAGCAGAGGGAAACCTCAGGTAGTTGTAAGGAAACAGCCCAACCAAAGCCCTAGAAGTGCAGAGAAAGTGGAATGAAAACCATGACACACTGTAGGGACCTTGACTGCAGTTTTTATGTGATACTGGAGCAGTGGTGTTTTTCACTGCTCACTCTGCAGAGCTGAAGGAAAGTCCACCTACACCACAAACTGATTTATCAGTTGTGAGTTTGGGCATGAATTTATTTTGCAGTGTGGGTAAAATTCTGAGATGCTCTTCTGTAACCTCCCCCTCTTCCTTGCTGCCAGGTTGCGCAGGAGATCTGGGTTTGCGAGAAGCAGATGATCACCAAGTGGCAGGGCGACATCTTGGCCTACAAGGAGCATCTCAAGTCAAAGCTGGTGGATGAGGACCCGCAGCTCACCAAACGGACCCACAACGTGTGAGCAAGTGGACTCTGGCCGCTGCACCTCACCTGTCACGGTCTGGAATGGGACTCTGCTGCTACCGCTGCCTGTGTTCTAGGACACTGCAATGCTGCTTCCCCTTGACTTGCCTTGCACCCCTCTGTCGGGACAGATCTCTTCTCTCCTCAGCTGGCTGCGTCAGGGCACCCGTCCCTGTGTTTAGATGAAGTCCCATCTGAGCCAGACCTTGGAACCTCACGCTCCAGGGGCTGGCAGCGGCACACGGGGTCTCTGCAGCGACTCAGAAACAGAGACCCCAGTCCAGCTTCTCCTGCCTCTTCCTTCCCAATTTCTGCTTCAGTTTAGATACTTCCAACTTCTCTGGTCTTGGTTTGTTTTTAACTATTATTTAACTGTAATTAACAGATCTGCCTGAGAATCCATCAGTCAATAAAGAGGGAAGAACAGTCTTGCTTCGTTTTGTGGGTTTTTGGGGCAAACTGGGGTCAAGGGCTTGTGCTGAGTGGTGGGTGAGGGGGCAGAGACCCCTTTCTCTTAGTGTGGGGAAGTTCAGTTCTTCAGCACTGCCCAAGGAAGGGCCCAGAACCAAGGAGTGAGCATTGCACTGGGCTGTGAAGGAGCAGGGTCCTCATTCTGGGGATGGTTCTGCTCATCCATGGGTTTTCCAGTGGGCGACAGAAGGGGGAGCAGGCACCATGCTGGTGGTGAGGACACAGTTCTGAGGGTGGGCAGTTCTTGCAGATCTGCAGGACACCCACTGCCACAGCAGCTTCCATGAGGGCTTCTCGAACAGTGTGGGTCCAGTAATGAGACTCAGTAACTGGGGGCTTTGGATCTCTGAGTTATTTGTTCCTGAGGTTCAACTGTACCAAACAAATGACTGAAACGTGACATTTTTGTTCTCCATAACAAGTTTTTAAAGAAGTTAGTGTTTAAACCCCAAGATGGAACAAAATACTTCTTTTTAAAACAGTTCAGAGGTAGTGGAGATAAAAGGCACCAAATCAAACCAAACTGCTTCCTACAACCACGAGTTGTTGCTTTATTGACTTGTGACAGGAGAGTGAAGTCGCAGGTTGTGGCTGCAGCTGTAGAAGGACCATCCACAGGGCAACTGTTAACAGTAGGAGCTGCTTGCAGGGCATTGGGGTTCAGAGTGTTTTTAGAAGGGAAGAACCAAATTGTTTTCCGAGAGGGCAGAGCAGGTCGGGGCAAGTGCTGCTCCAGCTCTGCAGAAAGGTCTAAATCACGTTGAAAAGTCACTTCAGGATCTCACAGTGGTCCTTGGTGAGGGAACATTTCTGCACAGGCTGATTGGGGTCATAGGAGTCAAACAACACTAGATGCTCTCCAGGTGTTGGAGAGGGTCACAGAGGAGGTCTGAGCATGGGGAGGTCAAGGTGTCCCTCTTCAGGCTGGAGAAGTTCATTTTCTCCTTAGCTGAGTTAGAACTGGTCCATACTGGCCAGTTCTGGGTTGTGTTGGAAGGGAGCTCAGAACTCACCCAGTCCCAACCCTCTGCCATGGGCAGCGACACCTCTCACCAGGCCAGGGTGCCCAGAGCCCCATCCAACCTGGCCTTGGACATTTCCAGGGATGGAGCAGCCACAGCCTCCCTGGGCAACCTGTTCCAGTGCCTCAGATCTCATCTCAATCTCCCCTATGAGCCCGAACCCATTCCTTTTGTCCTAGTACTGGAATCCCTTGGAAAAAGACCCTCTCAAGCTTTCCTGGAGCCCCCTCAGGGACTGGAAGCTGCTGGAAGGGTACCCCGGAGCCTTCTCTTCTCCAGACTCTTTGCTCCCAGCACGAGCCACCCACTGGCAGCTCATGACAGAACCTAACACTTCCATTCCCAGAAGGATCCCAGCACCCCAGTACCTGCTGGCATTTACCTGCTCTGTGGGTGGGTGACCATGGAGAGAGTCCTGGGACAAGGGGGAATCCAGGGAGCCCCTTCTGGCTGTCCAAGCCCTGGCAGAGGAGCAGCTGTCCAGCTGTGCAGGTGCAGCCTGCTGAGCACCTGCAGCAGGAGATGGCCAGAGCACGGCTGGACTGAGGGTCCTCATGTGTCCCTTCCAGTCTCCACCAGCCCTTCTGCCCCACAGGAACAAGCTGCCACTGCTGCTCTTGCCCATCTCTTTGACCATATTACCCTCAAACCTTCTCTCAGGTCTGGCACAGAGGCTGGACCAGTCACTGCCCAGTTCCCCGTGGGCCAGGTGCCATGACTTAGTGCAAAGTGGGGGCCATCAGTGGCCAATTAGGGGCTACCCTACTGCAGGGCTGCACCTGAGGCAGGTGAGATGCTGTTGCCTCCCTATAGAACCACCCCCTTACAGAACCAGCTCCCCTGTATAAACCAAGCCCTGACAGCTCCCCACTGCCTGGTGGAGCCAGCATGAGCTCAGAAGCTGGGAAGAAGCCACAGGGCCGTGCTCCCACCTCTGGGGACAGGAAGCCCAAGAGGAAGCCCAAGAGAAAGGAAACCTACTCGGTTTACATCTACAAAGTGCTGAAGCAGGTGAGCAGCTGTTTGGGGTTTTTCTGCTGGGAGGTTTGGGCAGTGTGAGTTGGTGCCTGTGGGGCAGGAGGCAAGAGGTGGGTGAGAGCCAGAAGGGTTTCCTGGAGACCATCAGCCCAGGGCCATGCCATGCCCATGAGATCCTTGAGCAGAAGTCAGCAGGGTGAGAAGAGCTGCTGTTGCTCTTCATTCTATTGGGGGGATGAGAAAGGGGTTTTGAGGGGTGGTCGTGGGTCTGCATGAGCCCGTGGGCAGGACTGGCAGCTTGCTGGCATCTCCACCGCATTCATTTTCCACGGGGGATTGTGATGCCACCCCAAAGGCAGAGCTGTAGTGTCATGGGGGCTCCCCTTAGCCTAAGGTGGGACCCACCTGGAGACCTTCATGGTGGCAGTTGTGGGTCCCTTTGGGGTCAGGCTGCCCATCCTGGGGTGGGAAGGGCACCCTGCTCCTTTCAGGGAGAAGGGCGTGCAAGACGGTGCTCGGTGACCCCCCGACAGGTGCACCCCGACATCAGCATCTCCTCCAAGGCCATGAGCATCATGAACTCCTTTGTCAACGACATCTTTGAGCGCCTGGCCTCCGAGGCCTCGCGCCTGGCCCAGTACAACCATCACTCCACCATCACCAGCCGGGAGGTCCAGACAGCTGTGCGGCTTCTGCTGCCGGGCGAGCTGGCCAAGCACGCTGTCTCCGAGGGCACCAAGGCTGTCACCAAGTACACCAGTAGCCAGTGACCCACTGGGCTCAGGGGAGAGTCCTGATGGGCCCCAATAAAGTTCCTGCATCAGCCAGGTCCTGTCTGTGCTGGTGGGATGGGGTTGCTGCTGCTGGTGGCACAGAGGGAAGAGGCAGGGTGGTGGCCTCTGCAGGGGTCTGTCTTGGGGAGAGAGTGAGGGGAGGTGGGAGCTCTCCTGGGTGAGAGGAGGCTCCATGTGGGGGTCCCTGGGGAACCAGCTGGGTGTTTCCTTGGGGGAATCTTGCAAATTGCTTGTCTGACCTCAAGCAGGAAGGGTGGGAGAGCTGAAGAAGTGGGGGGGGTGCTCTGGGCTCCAGAACAAGCAGGGTGGGTCCTGGCCCCCCTGTGCAGAAGGAGCTGGGCTGGCAGGAGGTGCAGAAGTATTTTTCCTTCTGGGACTTGTGGCTGTGATCAGTTCTTGTGTCCAGAGCCATTGAAGAGACTACTTTTCCCTGCAGGGCTGTAACTAGGGCAGGGATAAATGTCCTTGGACCATCCTGGTGATGCCTGGCCTTGCCCTTCTTTTTTTTGGGCAGTTTTTATCTCCAGGTGCTTCCTGGAGAAGGGAGCCAGGACCAGATGGTTCTTTGTGCATTACCCTCATGGAGCTGGGTTCACCTTGCCTGGTGCAGGAGTCCTGGTGCTCATCTCCCTGCTGCCCTGGGGAGTGGGCCCTTGGCTCAGCTGCTTTTTCATGTCCCCTCTGCCAGGATGCACCAGGGGCTCAGCTGAGAGCCAGGAGAAGCTGGTTTGGGAGGTGGGAACAGGGAGACAAAAGGAGCAGCCCTGTGAGGACCTCCAAGCAATTAGATCACAGCACAAATCAAACCTGAATCCTGAGCTTAGACCTCCTCCAGAGCAGTCAGTCCCAGTCTTCTCCCAGCCTGCTCATGTCCTTGCAAGTTGCCCAGTGCTCTACATCACTTCTTCTGGTTTGATCTGAGTTAGGGTGTGGTCTCTAAGCCCTTTGGTAGCTCCTGGTGGCCCAGGATCCCTGCCTGGAGTATGGAGGATGTGATGACCAGACTCTGCCCCATGAGCACTTGTGGCCATCTGAGGCTCCGTTATCCCTGATGCAGCCAGATCTAGGGGTGGGTCTGAGGCTCCATAGTGTCACTGGAGCGGTGTCTCCATCCCTGCTCTTCCCAGTGAGGACCATTGGAAGAAGGATATCTCCTTGTTTGTTCTCTCCACGTACTGTTGGCTGTCAAGTCTGGATACGGGCAGCAGTGATGCTGTTTCCTTGGGGCTGGGGCAGAGTGGTCGGGTGTTCAGAGATTAACTGTGTGAAGAACAAGTCTTGTCTGGCACCTGCACTTTCTGGGGCCATGTAACGATGGGGTCAGCAGCCATCCTTGGTCTAACATCTCCACGCGTGGCCCTGTGGTACCTGCTGCTACGCAGGGTGGGAAACTGAGGGACCTGGTGAGGTGTTTCTCACCAGGGATGGAGGAGCTGGGGACAGGGCCAGGAGCAGCTCTGGGACCTGGGAAGACACATGGGATGGGGATGTGTTCCCCGTGTGATCAAAGAGCATTGGGCTGGGAGCACAGCTGCTGGCCTCCAGGTGGGAGGTGATGGTCTGCACGGCCCCTTGGGGGGTGTGGGACTGGAATGGGGCCGGCACAGGCTGAGTGGCCCGTAGGGCTGGCTGCTGCAGGGTCACTCGGTGCCTCCCCATCAGCAAGTGTTTAGTTCAGCGTTTTAAATAATTGTGTCCTCGGAATGATATTTAAAATCCATTTGGGGGGCAATGAGGCGGGAAAGTGCCTCTGCCGCGGTGATGACGCCGCGTGCGCGCGGAGCAGCTCGTTACGAGGCAGCTCGTTACGGGCTCGTTTGCCCGCTCCCCGCGCTGCCTTGCACGGCTGCTCCTGGTGATGCTCCCCCACCGTGGCTGCTCTGCCTGGCCCCAGGGAGATGTTTCTGTGATAAGTGGGTCTGGTGGCCTCTGCAGCAAGAGGAGTGAGGGACATGGTCCTGGTGGTTGGACTAAGGGGTGTGGGATGTGCGGAGACCATCTCTTGAGTGTTCTGCCCTCCATGCAGGAGTTGGCTGGCTTCCTAACTGGTGGGTTGAGACAGGTTGGGTTCATCGTTGGACTTCGATCTTAAAGGTCTTTCCCAACTTAATCCTATAATTCTATGGCCCCTGCAGGGGCAATCTCTACTGCTCCTGCAGCCTGTGGGACCACAGGGCTCCTGGTATCACTTTGTCCTTGTCCTGTTGGCCTTGATGGCATGAGCAGGATCCAGTGGACCTCTCCTGCCTGACCGTGTCCATTCTCTTCTAGCCAAGGTTCTGCTTGGTGCCACCTCATGACCAGATGTTGAGAGTCAGGGATGAAGGTGATGCTTAAGGGCACGTTGGGTGTGGACATGGTGTCCCTGGCATGGAGACCTTGCTGGGGGCTGTCCTGGGTGGTGGCTGTTGTGTCCTGCTCTGAGCAAGAGCCCCTGGACACATCTGGGGGCAGCAGTAAAGGCAGTCAGAAGGAAGGTTGGGGAGTAAAACGTAGGGACTCTGTGGTGGAGCAGAAATGTTCTCAGGAGGCAGAAGTGTCCCTTATCCCACCCCAGAGCAGGTGACTGGCTTTCCAGACATGTGGTGGGATGGGTTGGGTCCCACTGCAAGCCTGCCAAGCTGGGAGGACACTGGACCTGGAGGGCAACCAGCACCTATCAGTAGATGGGACATTGGTGGCCTGGCCAAGGTGTCTGCTGGCTACAGCCAACCTACAGAGAGCTTGGAGCTGATGGAGTCATGTTCTCCACTGGCCAAGGAGCCTGTGATGGGAACAGGACAGATCCTGCTCACAGAACCCAACCAAATAAAAGAACCCAACAACAACCTGCAAAGAGCCAAACCAACCAACCAACCCAGGCCCAAAGCAAACTAACCCCCCCAAGGCAAACCTTCAGGTCACCTCAGGATTGATTATGGACCAGGGGCACAACGCAGTGGGGTTCAGGGGATGGGGCAGGGGGACAGTGAGAGTAGTTCAGGTTGGAAAAGCCCTTCAAGCTCATCAAGTCCAACCATGAATCCAACTGTCCCAATGCACTGCTGAACCCTGTCCCTAAGCTCCAGATCTCCATGACTTTGAAACCCATCCAGTGGTGGCAACTCAACACTCTCCCTGGGCAGCCTGTTCCAAGGCCTGATGGCCCTTTCCATGAAGTCCATGTGGGCAGGGACACAGCAGCTGACAGGTTGGTTACAGGGGTGCAATTTGTGGGTAACCAACAGTTAACAGGTCCCAAACCTACCTGCCCCAGGATACCACAACCTCCAGGCTGATGGGGTCCACTCCGTGTCCTGCAGAGTGAGCTTGGGGGGGCAGAGCAGGGGCTCCAGTACCTGTCACTCCCCAGAAGGAACCTGCTGTTGCTGGGGAGGTGGCTGTATCGCTGTGCAGACCCCCTCAGGGACCTGACAACCCTCACAACCTGAGGTTTGTGGACCAGGAGATGGTCCTTCCTTACTCCAGCAAACCCAGTTCATGTCCCTGGAGCTCATGGGGAAGGTGCCAGCGTTGCCCACTGCTCTGCCTTGTGCCTGAGCTGGCAACGGCATCCAACGGCTGCAAATGAGTTCTTGGAAGGGGAGGTGGTGGAGCCCTGCCAGGCAGGACTATTTATACTGGGGTGAGTCAGACTGGTGCCTGGATCCAGCTGGGTGCTGGGGAGCTGGACCCCAGGACAACCTGCAAAGGGCAAACCCCTGGGGGAGAAGCTCTTGCCCACATCAGGGGGCTGTCACTGGGTTCTGACTTGTCCTGCTGGCTCCTCACAATGGACTCTCCCAAGCCCTTCAGTTCTGCCACACAGCACTTGGCACCGCTGGGCCAGCGGAAGCCCTCTGGGCACACAAGTCCCCAGAAACCCTGCAGTGAGCCCAGCCTGAGCTTGGATCTCCAGCAGAGCCGTTTGGAGCCCCTAGAGTGCCGGGATCTGCTGGTCCAGAACGCGCTTTTCACTGGAGACCTGCCCATGGTGCAGAAGTTCTTCAGCAGGAGCTCAGCCATCAACCTGGTCATAGAGTCCAAGGGCGAGGAGCTGCGCTGGATCAGCAGGAAACGCGGTGGGTGGGCAGTGCTGGGGGTGGAAGGTGCCCAGGGGGAACCCCAGAACCAGCACAGACACCCAAGAAAGGTGCTGGGAGGGATCCCCAGGGGTGGAGATGGGCTGGTGGAAAGGGAACTTCACAGAAAAGGCTTCGAGGTGAGGCTGTAGGACAGTTGGCAGCACTACTTGTGAGGGTGTCCTGAGGAAGCTCCACAGGGACGTGGTGAGAATACAGCCCATGGTGAGGAACATCAGGACTGTCCTTTAGAATTTGTGAGGACAGATGTGTGATGGGCTGAGAAGATACTGGGTGGCACCAGGATGCTTTTTCTGCCTCCTCCCTTAGGTGAGGATGTTACTCCAGTTCACTAGAAACCAGAGCCAGTGACCTACTTAGGGAACAGCCGGGAGGTCTCAGCAGATCTCATCCTGTAAGGAAGAGGCTGACCCACAGACACAGGATCCAAGCCTGGGTGAGAGGAGGCAGAAGCTGCTCCTCCTCAGTGCTTCCTCTCATGCCGCCTCCTTGCTGCTCCTTGCCCAGGTTCATCCCAGGGCTGCCAGTGGCACTTCCACACTGCCTGGTGCCATTTGGTTCCACCTCTGCTCAGGAAAGCTGGCAGTGCTGGTGGGCACCACCTCAGCAGAGTGGCAAAGCCCTGCTCTCCCATGCCAGAAGAGAACTGCTGCTGAGGGAGGTCCTTTTCCCTGGGCTGGTAGCTCGTTACTCCCTGGGTTCAGCAAGCCCAGACCAGACACCCTACTGCCGGGTTTGTAGGATCTGGGGTTTAGCCACAGGGTTTGAGTAGCTCCATGACACTGTTAGCCTTCCTCCCAGCTCCGTGCCCTGCTTGGACATCCAGACTGGACCAAAGGCAGCAATGCTGGGGAGCTCGGCCGGTCTGGAACCAAACTGGGGCAGGGGGCAGCGCCACTGCGGGGGGTCAGGGGAGACGCCAAGGGTTAGGACTGGGTCGGGATGGGAAGGAGCTCAGAGCTCACCCAGTGCCAATCCCCTGCCACAAGCAGTGACACCAGACTGGGGTGCCCAGAGCCCCGTCCAACCTGGCCTTGAACACCTCCAGGGATGGAGTGCCAACAGCCTCCCCGGGCAACCTGTTCCAGTGCCTCAGCTGCCTCACGGGGAGGGATTCCTGCCTCAGATCTCATCTCAGTCTTTGAGCTTGAACCCAGCCCCCTTGTCCTAGCACCAGAATCCCTCAGAAAAAGGGACCTTTCCCATCTCAGGAGGAGGAACAGCAGAGGAACACCCAAGCGAGGGGACTGCCACAGGGTGGGAAGGGACCTCTGGAACCGCATGAGGCTGAAGGTCAAGGGAAAGCAGGGAGGGACCTCAGGGACAGTCCTTGGTACCTGATCCTGCCCATTCTTTGGCTTTAGGCTGCTGCTAAAGAACTTCCCTGGGCTTGTTCGAGACCCTGCCTGGCATGAGGGGCAGTGGGTCATGCCCTGGGTGCCGGCAGGTTTGCTGGATGTGGAACTGCTTCTCCCTGTGGTGTCCTGCTGATTTCCTCCACCCTCCCTGAGGTGACTGAGGAGGTCACCACCTCTTGGCCCAAGTGCTGGCTCACGAGGTTTCCCAAAATAGAGCAGCTGAGACCTGAGCTGTGCCTGGCCTGGGCCAAACCTGGGTGGGACGTGCCCATCCCCCCTCCCTGAGGCAGCTGGGCAGTGCCAGGGCAGCACTGCAGCTGCACCCAGGGGCTCAGGACCTGGCAGGGAGGCAGCAGAGGTGCCACCGGGGTGTCTGTGGAGGGGGCTGCGCCATGGGCAGCGGCGACAGGAGCTGGGAACCAGTCTGCACGCGGAAGGCGGGTGGCACTGCCCTGGCCTTCTGGCAGGCTCTACTGGCCGGGGATCAGGGGACGGTGGCCGAGATCCTCAGCGACCCTGGGAACGTCCTGAGCCCTAGCACCCTGTTTGACACCAGTGACCTGGAAGAGTGGAAAAACTACCGCTGCAACATCCGCCGGCTGAGTACGTGGGGAGAGTGGGCAGGGGGCGATGGGTGGCCAGGTGGCAACAGGCACAGGCTCAGAGCCTTCTGCTCATGCCAGAGGGCTCTACTACTCCTGGGACTCTGTGTTACAGGCTGCTGGGACTGACAGCTTTGGGATGTAACTGGGTTCCTCTGTCCTGCATGTGGGAATGTGAGGTGTGTCCAGGGTACCTGGACCTTCTTGCAGGGTTCCCCCAGAGGGCAAAGGAGTCTGAAGGCCCAGGTTGTGGTTCTGGTGGTCATTCTGGTTATGGGATTGTCACAGCCCTGCAGTGGGTCCTCGATATGGTTTGGACCTGACTCTGGCAAATACAGGGGACCCAGTGAGGCACTGGAGCAAGTTGCCCAGGGAGGTTGCGGCTGCTCCATCCCTGGAAGTGCCCAAGGCCAGGTTGGATGGGGCTCTGGGCGGCCTGGTCTGGTGAGAGGTGTCGCTGCCCATGGCAAGAGGTTGGGACTGGGTGAGCTCTGAGCTCCCTCCCGACCTAAACCAATCTGGGATTCTATGATTCCATGACCCCCTGCTGCTCCTTCAAGACAGAGTGGAGAGGGATGGGTGCTGAGCATGTCACCAGTGTAGGACTTGGGGTGGGCAGCAAGAGGTGGGATTGAAGAAGCCTTTTCCCTATAACAGCTGCAGGCTCTTTGCCACAAGCAGCACCAGCTCTGCAGGTTCTAGCTGACTCAGCACCTTCATGAGAGGACAGGGTCCAGTCCCTTCCTCCTCACACAGTCCTAGATGTCCTTCTCTGCTGAAGTTTCCTGCCTGCACTGTGCTCAGGGCTCATCTCAGTCTACTAAGACCATGAAGCCCCTCTTGATTTTACTGCCTGGCCCCCTCACCATGGCTCTGGCTACTTTGAGCTCCCTTTTGACCATCTGAGATCTCCAGACCTTCAGGAGCAACAGGAGGGAAAGATTCTGAGGGGGACCCCTGGGTGGCTCAGGGAGGATGTTGTGGGGGGCTGGGCCTGCTCAAAGTCCATCGGGGACAGGGAAACAGGGAATGGCTGGGACTTTGTAGGGTTCCAGCATGAGTTTATAGCTGGTTTTATGTCTCACCCTGGTTGTCCTCTTCTACATCTGCACGTGAAGCTGTACTGGATCCGGCACCTTTTCTGTCAATCTGTAGCAGGTTTATCTTCAGGACACTGCACCATCCACACACAGAGCTTTGGGCATCTCCTCTCCACCTGCTATCTCCAGTGACCATGGCTATGGGGCAGGATCCACAACTCCTTTTGGCTTATTGACACCTCTTGGGTGGATAGGGGCAGTACTTAGGGCAGGAGTTTGGGTCTGCACCAACTTGAGATGCTCAACCCTCCTTGCTTGAGCTCCTGAGCAGCTTCTGGAGAGTTTGAGCTAGGGACAACCTGCCTGTGGGTCAGCTGTGACCTGGGACCCTGGGTGAGAGAGGTGGTACCTCAGTGCCCCGGGGGGAAAGGGCAGCTCTGGGTGCTGTGGCTGGATGTAGCCCCTGACCTCTCCCTCCCCTCAGGACTGTGGTCCCTGAGCTACGAGGAGGAGCTCACCACGCCACTGCACATCACGGCCGGCCGCGGCTACACCGACTGCCTGCGGCTGCTGCTGCAGCGGGGGGCTGCGGTGGACTTCGCCCCGGGGGGCAAAACTGCCCTGCACGAGGCCTGCGCTGCGGCCAGGAGCGACTGCGTGCGGCTGCTGCTCGGCTTCGGCGCCGACCCAGAGGCTGTCTCCGATGAGGGCTACAGGCCCCTGCACCTCTGCAAGAGCCCCGACTCCTTCGAGTGAGTTCTCCAGCCTCACGGTCCCCGCTCGTGGGATGCAGGTGCAGCAACAGCTGCTGCGTGGGGGGGTCTGGCTGCCAGCTCCTGGGTCAGGGTCACCGATGAGGTCCCACTGATGCTGCAAGCCCAGCTGGGTGCTGCTGTGTGGGTGCTGCTGTGTGGGTGCTGATACCCTCAAGCAGTGCAGGAATCTCCCAGGGAGTGGGGGAACCCCCCCAGAAGCACAGAACCCCCCAGCAGTGCAGGACCCCTGTAGAGATGTCTAATACTGTGGGGTTTAAGGCATTCTCTGCACAGACCCCCCCCTCCATGGATGTCTGTGAGTAGCCCCAGGTGTGATGCCATTTCACCCTTGGGACTGGACTAGATGTAGGATGAGGGGTCTGTCCTCACCATTCATCCCAGTTTCGAACTGGAGTGGGAGGAATGAGGGGTTTGGGGCTCTTGAGAAAGGTAGAGGACACGGGTGTAGGATGGGAGCTGGTAAGCTGATCCCATTGCTGACTCCTCTTGCCCCACGCAGATGCCTCCAGCAGCTGCTGCAGCACGGGGCCAGTGTGGCCAGTCGCACGGAGGAGGAAGGTGACACGGCCCTGCACGTGGCAGCCCGACACGGCCTGGTGGACCACGTCCAGCTGCTGCTGCACCACGGGGCTGAGCTGGACGCGCAGAACGAGGAGGGTCAGACCCCGCTGCACGTCGCCTGCGCCCAGCCTCACCAGCCCCAGGACACCGACCGCTACCACCGCGTCTGCCAGCTGCTGCTGGATGGCGGCGCCGACGTCGACGCCACTGACAGGGACTGCCAGCGCCCACTGCACCTGGCCTGTCGCAACGCCAGCGGGAGCCTGGCCGAGCTGCTGCTGGCACGAGGGGCCAGCGTCAACGTCATGAACTACGGCGGCAACACCGCGCTGCACAACGTCCTGCGGGCGGCTGCCTACAGGCTGGAGCATCACCCTGAGCTGGCGGTCAGGGCCCTCCTCAACCACGGCGCCGTCCGCGTCTGGCCAGGAGCCCTGCTCAAGGTGCGGCGCCCTTCCACAGGGCAAGAAATGAGGTCGGGTTGTGCCGGGGAGGGTCGGATGGGATATCAGCAAAAGAGTGATGAAGGACTGGAACAGGCTGCCCGGGGAAGGAGGGGAGGCACCGTCCCTGGAGGAGTTCCAAAAACAGGTCAACACTGTGTTTCAGGAGGTGGTTTAGAGGTGGACAGTTGAATGACCTTTGAAGGTCTTTCCCAGCCTTGATGATGTGATGATTCTGTGACCTTCAGTGGCAGCACTGGGAGAGTGGTGGGAAGGGAAGAGGATGGGAAGGGAGGGGAGGGGTGGGAAGGACATGGGGTCACTGGGAGTGAGGTTGTTCCAGTCATGGAAGAGCTTGGGAGGTGCCAATCTGCATCGTGGTCCTGCTGTCCCATCCCAGGGGCTGGGGTTGGCATAATCAGTAAGGGATTCCCTGCAGTGGGATGTTCTCCTGTGGAGCTCTCCTGCCTCTTCCTGCTGCTCCATGGACAGTCCCTACCAGTAATCTGAAGGTGGTGGATCACAGGAACGGGTTGTCTAGAGAGGTGGTGGAGGCCCCATCTCACAGAGCACTGGAACAGACTCCCCAGGGAGGTCGTGGAGTCTCCTTCTCTGGGGACTTTCAAGGCCCGCCTGGATGCGTTCCTCTGTGATCTGTGTTAGATACTTTTGTCCTGCTCCGGCAGGGGGGTTGGACTCGATGATCTCTTGGGTCCCTTCCAACCCCTAACATCCTATGGTCCTATGATCTCTGGAGCCATTCAAGGTCAGGCTGGATGGGGCTCTGGGCAATCTGTTCTAGTTAGAGATGTCCCTGCTTGTTGCCTGTTGGACTAGATGACCTTTGGAGGTCCCTTCCAACCCTGTGACTCTACGATTCCATGGTAGCTGGACCTCCTCCTCCCGGGAGAGGTGTTTCCTCCTCCAGCTCCTGCTGCCTCTGCAGACAGCCGCAAACAAAGGGTTAATCTCCCAGCCTTAATTCCTGAGCAGTGCAATAATTACCCAGCCCGGAGATCAGCAGATTGCTCTCCCCTTTGGGAAAATACAGGAAAATCAACAATTAACACTAATTAATCTCCTATTAACGCCAGATAATGAGGATCACTGGTGGAGCCGGAATCGGCTCTGACGACTGCTGGCCGGGGCCGTGGGGAGTGGGAGCCCCGGGCCAGGGGGACCCAAAGTTCCATGTGGGTGGGCAGAGCCCCAAAGGACTTCTGGTGAGGTGGGCACCAGCTGGTCCCTGCACCCAGGGTGAATGATGGGTCCCTGGGCTCTGGGTGGCACCTGCCGTGGGTATGAAGTGTTCTGGGACTCAGCACCAATGCCAGGTGTCCCTCTGCCCCACGGGCTCCACACATCCTTGGCAGAGGCAGGAGATGCCTCAGGCCCCCTGCTTCCTGGATGGCATCAGTCCTTCACCTGGAATGGGTCCTGCTTGGTCTAGACAGGTGTGGGGAAAGAGCTTGATGTGAAGCTGAACGTTGGTTGCTTCTGAGCTGTTGGCAGCAGTGAGGCAGGTGGACCCCAGGATCTCTTGGGTTAGAGGAGACCTTTGAGCTCCTGGAGCTCCCCCAGCACTGCCAAATCCTCACTAACCCCTGTCCCTCACCCCACATCTCCAGGGCTTTGCAGCCCCTCCAGGGATGGGGACTCCCCCACTGCCCCGAGCAGCCTGGGCCAGGGCTGGACAACCCTTGTGGAGCAGAAACTGTTCCTCAGAGCCAACCTCCACCTCTCCTGGAGCAATGAGAGGGAACAGAGACTGATCCCCATCTGGTTCCGAACTCCTGAAGTTCAGAGAGTTGTGGAGAGCATGAAGGTCTTTGCTGAGCCTCCTCTTCTCCAGTTCAACCCCTCCAGTTCCCTCAGCTCCTCAGAGCCCTGGCGCTCCAACTGAAGGATGTGAAGGTGCAGGAGACCTGCGTCCCAGCCACGTGTGAGTCCCAGCACCTGAGGAAGGACTACAAGAACCTGGTTATCCCCAACACAACTGTGCTGTGTGTGTGGGGTCACCTCAGCCACCCTCTGTGGGAGCAGTGCCTTGGCATTTCCCCCCATCAGTAGCTTCAGTCTCCCGGAGCAGTGTGAGAAAGGTTCTCCAGATGAATTCACCAAGGCTGTTCTTGAGCAGCTTTTTAGGACTTTGAGGGGGGTTTGCTGTTTGCAGGACCTTGCCTGAAGGTATTAGAACCACAGAATCATTAGGATTGGAAGAGACCTCCAAGACCATCCAGTCCAGCTGTCACCCCAACCCTCCACTGCCCACCACCCACCTAACCAGGTTTCCAAGCACCACATCTACACGTTTTTGTGAACCCTTCTATGGATGATGATGACTTCTCTCCCTTTTCCAAACTCTAACCCTTCAGTGTAGATAGTTCCCTGCTCTCCCTGCACAGGTGCTGCGGTACTGCCACAGTTGCCCCCGTGCCATCGAGGTTCTGGTCAACAGCTACCCCCACGTGCGCATCACTGAGGACTGGGTGGACATGGTGCCAGCAGAGGTTGTGCAGGTGAGGGAACTTCTACTGGGCGCAAAACGCATGGTAGGGTGACCATGACTGGAGCAGAATGGGACTGAGAGGTTCAGGGCAAGGCTGGGGTGGGTTTAGGACATGGCTGAGGGAGTTTGCAGGACACGGGGAGGGTGTCAGAGGAGGACAGGAAGGATGTCTCACAAGGACTGAGGTAAAGGGCTGCCTGGTCCCACTCTGCTCCCAGGTGACACCTTTATTTCTCCCTCTCTTTTGACCCTGCAGAAGTACCCGGGGTTCTACCAGTCGCTGTTCTCCCTGGTGCACAGCCCCCGCTGCCTGCAGCACCTGGCTCGCTGCGCGCTCAGGACCTACCTGGAGGGCAGGTTGCTCAAGGTGCTGCCCCAGCTGCACCTGCCCAGTGCCCTGCACCGCTTCCTGCTGCTTGGCTTTGAGGACGTTCTCTACTAAGGGCATCCCATCCTGCTGCACCTCCCTGTGTCTGTGCAGTCTGCCCACCCTAGCTATCCCCCTCCCCTCACACTCCTCCTGCCAGGCCATGCCAGTCCCACCGTGCCTGACCTGTCACTGGGTCCCTATCCCAGCCAGCCCAGAACATCTCTCAGAGGTTGTCCTCACCCCCTCTAATCCAGACAGGCTGCAGAGTCACTAAAAAACAAGGATATGGGGATTTTGTGGGACAAGGAGCAAATGCACTGTGTTGGTTACCAAGGCACTACGTCAGAGGAGGCTGAGGTTGGTCCTGAGGACCAATTTCTGCCCCACTCAGGTTGCCCAGGCCTGGCCCAGGCTGCCCAGGGTAGTGGGGGAGTCCCCATCCCTGGAGGGGTTGCAAAGCTGTGGAGATGTGGGGTGAGGGACAGAGGTTAGTGGGGACCTGGCCGTGCTAGGGGAGAGTTGGCACTTGATGGACTCCCTGGGCAGGTACATCTGGGCTTGCCTGGCTTTGCAGCTTGGGGCAGAGCAGTGGCACAGTGAGGACTTTGTGCCCTGAGGACACCAGTTCCCTGGGCACAGAGCCCCCACTCCCATGGGGGCCCAGCCAGCACCCACCACAGCTCAGTGCAGGTCCCCTCGCTGCTGCCTGGGCTGCACCAGCTACTGGACAAGATAAGTGGTGACATCTGGTCCTGTGATTGATCAGGGAATCCAGGCACTAACTCCCCTTTGAAGGACTTCTGTGAGATCTGTCCACTCCTGCTCCCAACCCAAGAGGTGCCTGGATGGCTCCAGTGGCAGAAGGAGCTGTGGGGCAGCACCACAGGTCTGCTCCATGTGAACATCCCCATCAACACTGGAACACATGTATGGGAGGGATAAGTGGTTGGACAGACCTGGTTCTTTTGTCTTTCTCTGCTTCTGTGGGAACATGGGGTGAACTTCCACTCCCCTAGTCCTCACTGCCTTACACAACCCGGCCACACTAGGAGTAACTGGGTGAGGGTCAGAGCCACGGCTGGGGCAGTCCCACCAGCAATGCCCCACAGAGTGGGTGCTAATGGAGTGCAATGGGATCATGGTTACACACCAGGGTAGGGGCCCAGGGTGGATCCAGCCAGAGGTCCCCATCTCAACTGAGCCTCTGTGGTCAGATCGCTCAGTTTATGGCATCAGATCCCGTGGTCTCGTTCCCAAAGTTCATTTTTAGCCAGATCATGTCAGTGGCTGAAAGAGGAGCAGAAAAAGGAGACCTCAGCCCAAAAGGGTATCTTCAGGGTCTGCTGAGATTTGCATGTGGAGGCTGCTTTCTGGGTCCTTCTGTGCTGCCCACAGGTCTACAGCAACCTGTGTTCAGCCACTGGGATCACAGCACCTGCAGGACATCCCTGTCCATTAGGGGTGGATTTCATGCTCTGATTTATTTTCAAAGCAATTCTTGGAGATGCTGGACTTAAAGCAGGCCCTGCCCGCTGCTTTTGCTAGTTCTGGAGTCTTCTCTGGGTTGGGGTGACCACAGGAGACCAGACCAGAAGGACTCTGGAGAGGGACCAGCCACCCTGGGCACATCACAGACCAGACTTCATGAGAGGGGCCATTTCATTGTGAGAGAACTTTTCCCAAGGAACCCTAGTGCTAGGACAAGGGGATGGGTTCAAGCTCAAAGAGAGCAGATTGAGATGAGATCTGAGGCAGAAATCCCTCCTTTCAGGGTGCTGAGGCACTGAAACACACTGCCCAGGGAGGCTGTGACTCCTCCATCCCTGACAGGTCTGATCAGATCAGTCAAGGCTGTGGTTTGGCTAAATAACATTTAATCTGCATAACTCACTCAACCACCAACCCCTTCCTCAATCAGCTCCTGGAGCAGGTTTCCCTCATCTCACCTGGAATCAGCTCTTGGCTGACCCTTCACACTCCTTCCCTGAGCTCAAACCCCTCTGAGATCCTCCCCCATCCCACACTCAACCAGGCTCTACTACTTCCAAAATAGTTTCATTAAGCACCACAGAGCATCAGCCTGCTTCTTCAAAACAAACTCATAGCTTTTTGGAGGTCCTTGAAGAAGTTGTCCCAAACTGCTTCTTTTAACCCAGCAGCGACCAAGGGAGCAGATTTTTACTATTGGTTGGACAAGATGGTCTTGGAGGTCCCTCCCAGCTTCAATGATTCCATCAATAATCACATGTTCAATCAAAAAAGTGGACACCCCCCCCCCATTTCCAAGAGGCTTTTCTGTCTGATCACTTGGTCACTCCAACACCTTTCTGTTCTTCACATGCAGGACCTTTGACTCTTTGCTTTGCTGCCTGCAGATGCTTTTCCCCTCCTTGGTGCCCCCAGCCAGGTGGGGTGTTTCCAGGGACCAGCTCTGCCACCCCTGGCTTTTCTCCCCCAGCACCCTGGGTGCAGCTTCCTCTGCACCAGCCCTGAGCTCCCTCCATCAACAGGTCCCAACTCTAGGAAGGCTTTGGAAAGCTCAACATTATAGCTTGTCCTCAGCCTCTTGAGACTGATTCTTGAGACTGATCTGACACTTGGACTGAACCTGTAGAACATTCAGGTGCCACAGCAGCTTCCCCAGTTTGCTCCAAGCTCCCAGCTGGTGCCTCCTTGAGGGGTTCTCCAGTCACCTTCTTTGTGGGCAATTTGGGGTGATTCAGCCAGTGCTGGGTGATAACTGGGACAAGACACCTGACCTCAGGGGGGCCAGGACCCACCCTACTTGTTCTGGAGCCACCAGGACTCCTGCACCAGGCAAGGTGAACCCAGCTTCGTGAGGGTAATGCACAAAGAACCATCTGGTCCTGGCTCCCTTCTCCAGGAAGCACCTGGAGATAAAAACTGCCCAAAAAAAAGAAGGGCAAGGCCAGGCATCACCAGGATGGTCCAAGGACATTTATCCCTGCCCTAGTTACAGCCCTGCAGGGCAAAGTAGTCTCTTCAATGGCTCTGGACACAAAAACTGATCACAACCACAAGTCCCAGAAGGAAAAATACTTCTGCACCTCCTGCCAGCCCAGCTCCTTCTGCACAGGGGGGCCAGGACCCACCCTGCTTGTTCTGGAGCCCAGAGCACCCCCCCCACTTCTTCAGCTCTCCCACCCTTCCTGCTTGAGGTCAGACAAGCAATTTGCAAGACCCCCCCAAGGAAACACCCAGCTGGTTCCCCAGGGACCCCCACATGGAGCCTCCTCTCACCCAGGAGAGCTCCCACCTCCCCTCACTCTCTCCCCAAGACAGACCCCTGCAGAGGCCACCACCCTGCCTCTTCCCTCTGTGCCACCAGCAGCAGCAACCCCATCCCACCAGCACAGACAGGACCTGGCTGATGCAGGAACTTTATTGGGGCCCATCAGGACTCTCCCCTGAGCCCAGTGGGTCACTGGCTACTGGTGTACTTGGTGACAGCCTTGGTGCCCTCGGAGACAGCGTGCTTGGCCAGCTCGCCCGGCAGCAGAAGCCGCACAGCTGTCTGGACCTCCCGGCTGGTGATGGTGGAGTGATGGTTGTACTGGGCCAGGCGCGAGGCCTCGGAGGCCAGGCGCTCAAAGATGTCGTTGACAAAGGAGTTCATGATGCTCATGGCCTTGGAGGAGATGCTGATGTCGGGGTGCACCTGTCGGGGGGTCACCGAGCACCGTCTTGCACGCCCTTCTCCCTGAAAGGAGCAGGGTGCCCTTCCCACCCCAGGATGGGCAGCCTGACCCCAAAGGGACCCACAACTGCCACCATGAAGGTCTCCAGGTGGGTCCCACCTTAGGCTAAGGGGAGCCCCCATGACACTACAGCTCTGCCTTTGGGGTGGCATCACAATCCCCCGTGGAAAATGAATGCAGTGGAGATGCCAGCAAGCTGCCAGTCCTGCCCACGGGCTCATGCAGACCCACGACCACCCCTCAAAACCCCTTTCTCATCCCCCCAATAGAATGAAGAGCAACAGCAGCTCTTCTCACCCTGCTGACTTCTGCTCAAGGATCTCATGGGCATGGCATGGCCCTGGGCTGATGGTCTCCAGGAAACCCTTCTGGCTCTCACCCACCTCTTGCCTCCTGCCCCACAGGCACCAAATCACACTGCCCAAACCTCCCAGCAGAAAAACCCCAAACAGCTGCTCACCTGCTTCAGCACTTTGTAGATGTAAACCGAGTAGGTTTCCTTTCTCTTGGGCTTCCTCTTGGGCTTCCTGTCCCCAGAGGTGGGAGCACGGCCCTGTGGCTTCTTCCCAGCTTCTGAGCTCATGCTGGCTCCACCAGGCAGTGGGGAGGTGTCAGGGCTTGGTTTATACAGGGGAGCTGGTTCTATAGGGGGGCAGGTGAACCTTCTCTCAAGTCTGGCACAGGAGCTGGAGCACTCATTGCCTAGTTCCCCATGGGCCAGGTGCCATGACTTGGTGCAAAGTGGGGCCATTAGTGGCAGATTAGGGGCCACCCTGCGGCAGGGCTGCACCTGCATGACTGGACAGCTGCTCCTCTGCCAGTGTTTGGACATCAGAAGTGGGTCCCTGCCATCCCCCTTACACCAGCTCTGACCCCATGGTCACCCACTCCCAGGGCAGGGAAATATCAGAGTGACAAAGTTGGTCTAAGTCTCACAGAAAGGTGTTTGCACCCAAGAGCCCAGCAATGATTAGGTGGGAGAGGCTGGAGCCATCCTATCATGGTGTCTGCAAAGAGGAATGGGCTTGGGAGCTGAAGATATTGGGGTGGTTGGATCCTTCTGGGAATGAGAGTGTTAGGTTCTGTCAGGAGCTGCTAGTGGGTAGCTTGTCTGGGAGCAACCAGCCTGGAGAGGACAAGGCTCTGTGGGGATCTTCTAGCAGCTTCCAGTCCTTGAAGGGGCTGCAGGAAGTCTAGAGATGGATTCTAGTGACAGGACAATGGGTTCAAACTCAGAGAGGGCAGGTTGAGACAAGATCTGAGGCAGAAATCCCTCCCAGTGAGAGCGCTGAGGCACTGGATCAGGTAGCCCAGAGAGGCTGAGGCTGCTCCATCCCTTTGTGCAGCTGCAGGTGCCTGTTCCTTGCTCCTGGATTTAGAGGGTGGGAGTGGAGGCAGCAAAGCAACCCCCCCCCCCCGATTCCCACACTGATGTCCCTTGCTGGTCCAGCCACACCTCACCAGGTGCCCCCAGTGTACCCAGTTCTTCTGGAGGTGAAACCAGACCCAGTGTCTGGAAATTGAAGCTGGGCAAATACCTATTAGAAATGAGGCACATTTTTAATAGCAAGCATAATTAATCAGTGAGTTAATTGCATCTTAGAATAGCTAATTGTGCTGGATGGTGATTTCTCATCCCTGGCTCTTCTGCAAAATCACCGGAAGAGCTTTTTCCGACTGGTGTGTGCTGGCTCGATCCCCTCCCCTGCTCTGCATTTGCTGCTCATGGTGGTCTCTGGAGAAGCCACCCTGAAATAAAGTCTGATGCTGCTTTGTGGTTTTAAGTGTCTGTCACAAGCCTCAGCTTTGGGACTTTGGCCAGCTGGAAGCCCCAAGGTGTTTCACCCCAAGGCACTGGGTGTTGTTAGTGTTAGACCTCAGGGCTGGACACAGAGGCAAACTTCTCCCTCTCAATGGTCCAGCATCCCACAAGGACCTCACGGGCTGTCCCATGTCCCTTGCAGTGATCCCACCCTGGGCGGGATCCACGGATCTCTGACTTACAGCAGGAGGAGCCTCAGCATTGGCCCCAGGCTGCCACCCCCAAAGGCAACCCAGCCCCATTTGAGCATCTCCACATACTTCACCCCAAGTGCTTCCCCCACTGTAGTGATGCTCCTAGGAGACCTCAGCCAGCCAGGAACTGGAGATCCCTTTGCCACCCAGGTGGGGGACTGTTGCTGAGAATGCCCCATCTTGATGTGCTCCAGAACACCAGCCAGAAGACTGAGAACTTTCAGCAGCACCCAGAGGTGAAGCAGGACCACAGTGCTGCCAGCCCAGCCCAGCCCCATGTCTCAGGAGCCAGGGAATGGTCTGAAGTGTGAGGTCTCCATCCATCTCCCAGAGCAGCATCCAAACCCCAGAGTGAAGGAGCTGTTGCTCTGCTAAACAGGACAGTCCTCAAAGAGAGTGTGGAGGTTCCTACTTGTCCAGAAGCAAAGTGCAAACTGGAGACACTCACCTGGCACAGAGGAGCTCAGCGGCAGTGCCATCTCCCAGAGACAGGGCCACCCACCTCTCAAACTGCCCTCTCATCTGCAGTGAGTCGGTGGAAGTGCTGAGCCCAGCTGGAGCTGAAGTGGTGCCTGTGGCTGGCCCCATCACGCTGGTCCCATCAGGCTGGTCCCTCTGTGCTGACTCTGCTCCTCATGCCGGCTGGAGCAGGGTAATTGCGTCGTTACCCGGGATGTGCAATCACTGCGATCGCTGCCTGCGGCTCCCTCTGCCTCAGCAACGCGCCTGCTCGCCCCTGCCTGCAGCTCTGTGCCTGCTCAGAGCCCCTTCCCACAGGGCTCACAGGCTCTCAAGGCTCTGTGCCATGGGCAACGCGGGGGCCAGAAGGCTCCCAGAGCCCGTCCTGGTTTAGGTGTTCTCTGCCTTGCGCAGCCTGGGCCATGGGGTGTTTTCTGCTGGCCAGGCTGGTGGGAGTGAGGGTCCTTCACAGCTGCACTGCCTGTGGTTTGGATCTCAGCGGTGGCAGCTGGAGCGGGTGCAGAGGCAGCTGCCTGGCTGCTGGCATCCTGGCTGCTGAAATGGTTGGTCTCTGCCTTGGGTAGCCCTATGTTGGGTGTTCCTTTGCCAGCAGCATGCAGGAGCTGCAGTCCAGTGCTCTGTGTGCCCAGCTGAGCCACTACAAGTCCTGCTGGTCTTTGTGACTGGGCAGGAAGCTCTGCCTGTCAGTTTGGGGCAAACAAGTGGTTTCTGCATCAGGAAGACTCGATTTGGGGGCTGCTTCTGAGCATTCTGCTGACCCTGAGGTCACTGAGGTTAGCACACAAGAGAGGCCACTGCTGGACTTGTGCATAGCTCATCACAAACACGTGTGTGAGGTGTTGTTCTAGAGTGCTCCATCTCTGCCCTCAAGTCCAAAGATGGAACCCTCTGAGCTTTTCCTTCCTAAAGTGAGTCTTCCCTTAGTTTGGAAACCCTGCCTTGGGACAGATTCTCAGACATAACCACCACCTTCTGCTCTGAGACCTGCCCCTGGGATGCCCCTGGGTCCTGGACTGCTCCTGCTCTGGCTATGGCTCTGCCAGAACTAGTCCTGAAGTACCTTCCCAGGTGTGAGAGGGTCTCCACAGCTGCTGCAGACAGGTTCTGCTGTAGAAAATTGAAGGCAGAACCACTTGGGACAACTCAACAGTGAGGTGAGCGCCCGTGACAGCCTGCTTAGGGGTCACCTGCTGGGGCAGGATTTGTGTGTTAGCACCAGCCTGGGGGTACCTACAGATCCCAAAGTATCAAACTGGGGTTGGTTGTTTGGATGTCTCCATGGATGGAGAGCAGGAGCAGGGTCTGTGCCCGCTCTGAGCCCACCTGCTGTAGCCACAACATCCGAGCCAGCCCCTTCTCTGGATTTTGCAAGCCCTGAGTACACAACCCGCAGCACGGCCCTTGCTTTGCAGCTGCAGTGCTGCAGGAACGCCTGGAGGCCCTGGCGAGGCTTCGTTCTCTGGTGCTGGATTCCACGTCGAGCTGTAAGTGGAGGGCAGGCGGAGGCATCGCGTGAGGGCTGCCAGCAGTTTCGACCTGCGCTCACTGCCAAGCAGTTACTGCACCCGGGCTGCCCTGGCTGCTTTGCCGAGCGCCTGTCTCAGCCAGAACTGCTCCCAGTACAGATACTGCAAAGAGTTAATCATCCCCTGCTTGGCCACTGTCTGCGGCCCAGCCCTGCACCCCCCACCCTGGAAGAGCAGCTTACGGGGCAGGGAGAGAGATGGTCCCCATCATTCTTCTCCCCAGTAGCACAGGGTCAGCTTCTCCTGAATGACCAGCCCCTGAGGATCCTCTTTGCACTTTTTTAGAGGCTGATACTGTTCTCCTGTGCTGAGCAGCCACATCTCTCCAGCATGGACACTGCATCCAGGCATCAGATACTGGGCAGGAGAATCTTCCCAGTCTCAGCTGCTGACTCCAGAAATGCAAACTGGCTTGTCCATGGCATGTCTGCAGCAAGGAACAGAGAAGAGGAGGAGGAGGAAGAAGCTTTAGCAGTTCCAGTGCAGGAAACAGACTGACAGGTGAGAAGCAAAGGCAGAGTGAGGAAAGAGGTGATGGAGGAGCTGGGACATGCTGGTCTGTAACTGCCTGAGGGCACTACCTGCGGGGTCTAGGCCTAGATTTGGCACCAATTGCCCAGACTGGTGAGACTCAGGACCAAGCGCTGAGGCTACCAAGTGTGGAGCTACGACCCAGCAACCCCCAGACTGGAGGGAGAGCAGTTTCCTCCTGAGATGCCTTTGTAACTCAATGTCCCGAGAGGTTTGTCAGGCTGCAAGCACAGCCAGCCCATGGCCAGAGGCAAGTCTGATGTCCCAGGCACCTGGAGTGTGGACGAGGCACCCTTGGGCAAGTCAGGGGAACACTCCAAACACTCCAGCTTCTTGTGGCAGGGATGGAGCCCAATACAGCAGAATAAAGCAGCTCCCAGTAGAGCTGGTGGGTGGGGAGGGAGCCAACTGCTCCCAGGGAGCCAACTGAACAGCCAAGCTCCGACCCTCAAGTGGAAGCCATGGAAACTGCATTTCCACCAGACACACACTGGAAGATTCGTTACAGGATACAGGAACTGGGGAAGCCCCTAGAGCTCTGGTAGTGGAGGTATGGTGGGCAACGTGGACCCTTCCAGTATGGAGGGGTGGGGATGTGGGAGCTGCGTGTCTCATCCAGCTCAAGCTCTAGAATGCAATAGGACAAGATCTGCTTTATCTCACCTCAAACCTTTTCTTTCCCCCCTGGCCCTTCACCCTTTTCTTCCCTGGATCATGGCTTCACAACTGGGCGAGTGAATTTCTACTGTATTGCAAGATCTCATGTGTCAAAGAAAACCAGAGCTGAGCATGTCTCTCCTCCTGGGGTCAGAGACAATGCAGAGGATACAGCTGTGAGGAGCCTTAGCAAGAGACTCTGCTGCTTCTCTTTGGTTCCTCAGGCTCTCACCCATTGCCTCTGCCTGCCCAAAGCTGGAGCTACACCTGATGGTGACCTCCTCGACTCCTTTCCCTGTCAGAGAATCTCCTCCTGGCCAGTCCTGGTGCTGAACTGGGATTCAGTGTTTGGGGTGAGATCTATAGGACATCAATTAAGCAAAACCTTAATCTTGGAGACACACATAAGGACTTGGAGGGTGCAAGCCATGGATTTGCAGAGATCAGTGTGAGAGCTTTGGGCACAGGCACTCACTCTCCCTTGCAGAAGCCCTTTCTCCATAACCCCAGGCCACCAAAGGCAGCACTTTGCTGCTCTCAAGTGTCCTGCAGACCTAGATGAGGGTGTGGGTTCTATACAAGAAGTTCATTGGAGAAGTGATTGAACCACAGTTGCTCAGCAGTTGGCTAGTTGCCTGTATAACCTTGGTCTGGACCCTTCTGAATTCAGGTCTTGAGATCCAGCGACTTCCCTGTGGCCACACTCTCATTTTGCGCAGGGTCTAACCTGCTCAGTGAATTATCTGAACACTGAATTTATCTGAACAGAGCTCTCGCTGTGGAGAGATGTTGTCTTGAGGCTGCAAGCACAAAAACCATGAAAGACATGGAGACAAAAACAAGCTCCATGGTATCAGTGTCACAGCTGGACTCTGGGGACTAGGGTTATGCCTGGTTAGTAGAAGGTGGTTGAACACCACACTATGAGCCTGATGGAGTCTCTTGGCCTCATTTACCTGCCCCACACAGGACCCAAGTGTCCAGCTCGATAGCTGAACTGTCCCACAAAAAGCCACGATTGGTCTGAGCATCTGAACAGCCTGAGCTGCTGCACCTCTGGCCAACAGAGTCGTGTAGGCAGGAAGACGTGAGGTCCCAAGATGGGGGCCTGTCCCAGGTCTGGCCCCTGAGACTGCATCTGGAGAGAGTTTAGGCAGCTCAGCTCTGCTGTTTCTCAGCCTCTCGGTACTCTGTGTGGGGACCCCAATATTCTTCTGAAGCAGTGGGTTGGTTTGCTCTACATCCAGCACATTACAGGATCACAGAGCATCGCCCTGCAGACAGAGCACAGTGCAAGTGCCGAGCTGGGGGGGG
>VXBP01004909.1:127093-238388 GCA_013400115.1 Rhinopomastus cyanomelas
CCGGCTGATCCGGCGGCTCCCGCTCGCCATGCAGAGACCCGGCGGCCCGGGGACCGCCTTCTCCATCGATTCGCTCATCGGGCCGCCGCCACCGCGCTCCGGGCACCTACTCTACACCGGCTACCCCATGTTCATGCCCTACCGGCCGCTGGTGCTGCCACAGGCGCTGTCCCACTCGCCGCTGCCGCCGCTCGCTCCTCTCGCCTCCTTCGCCGGCCGCCTCACCAACACCTTCTGCGCCAGCCTGGGCCAGGCCGTGCCCTCCATGGTGGCCCTCACCACCGCCTTGCCGAGTTTCTCCGAGCCCCCCGACGGCTTCTACCCGCCGCAGGAGCTGCCGCCGCCCCGCGCCAACCCCGACGCAGGCTGCCGCCGGGGCACCGAGGGGCTGGAGCCGGAGGAGATGACCCCGGGCCGCGACAAGGGGCCTCCCGAGCCGCCGCTGCACTTTCCGGACCCCTTTCCTGGCCTCGCAGGTAAGACCGGAGCGGACCGAGCCGGTCTCGGCCCGACCGGGACTCCCGCAGCCCCGCGGAACGCGCGCCGGGCTTCTCCTCCCAACCCCGCGGGCGGCACCGCGGCTTCCCGGAACGGGAACCGGAGCGGTCGGGGACCGGGGCATAGAGGGCAAGACGGCGCGAACGCGCTCCTGGGCTGTGCCGTCGGGCCGAGCTGGAAGCACTGGGCCGGTTCGCCGCCATTCCCCGCAACTTTCACGGGCGGGAGCCGAACTCCGCTCACCGAAGCCGCGAGAGCCGCCGGTGGGAGTGGGATCGGAGCGGGGCCGGGGCCATGGCGGAGCTCTCCGAGGTCCTGGCACCCGACCCGGGACGGGAGTCGCCCCTACCCGGCCCGTAGGACCGCGCGAAGCCCTCCCCGGTCCCGGTGCTCGTCCCGGTGCCGCCCGACACTCCGGTGCCGCGACCTCGGGCGAACGGTGGAGCCGGAGAAAGTGTCCGCCGGTTCCCCGGTGTCGCCGCGCTGTGGCTCCCGGCGCTCCTGCCCCCCGCTCCTGGCAGCCGCTCGGCTGCCCCTCGCCCGGTTCCCCCGCGGCTCTGCCCACTGTGCCCACTGGCACCGGCTCTGCCCGACGGCGCGAACGCGCAGGCAGTGCTCAATGCTAGCCGGAGATGCCGGGGGTCTCTCCCACCTTCGTGAGTCACAGCTGGGGGCACCAGTCCCAAGAACTTGTTGCTCCTAACGGTACCAGCGGCTCCGGGTCTCAGTATCCCTCAGCCTGAGGTGTGGCAGGACTGGGACAACCAGTGGCTGGTGCCTCTGGCCCAGCTCGTGCCTAGCGCTACCCGCCCCGGTTACCCTCACAGCCACCTTTGTCTCACAAGTTCCCTAACATGGATGTGGGCTGGAAGGGTTCTGCTGCTTCTTGCAGGGCTTGGCTGCTCCTGCTCCATCCTGCTTTTAGCCCCCCTGGGTTACCCAGGTCTTTCCATGCTCCTCCCTCAGATTGGTCTTTCTCTCGCCCAGGTACCCCTTGAGCCTCACAGGACAACTGGGGCATTTTGCCTCCCCATTGCCTTTGTGGGGTTTGGGGACATTGGGGCTCCCCTGGTGCTCCCAGGCTGTTGTGCTGAGCCAAGCCCCAGTGCCACCTTACTAATGGTATGGTGGAATCTCCTCAGCGAGAGAACGGCCCGGGCCAAAGCCAGTCCCTGTGACCACATGTCCCCAGGTATAGGGATCGGGATTCAAGCCCCATTGCGCTTCATCACCCGGCCCATCTCCCCCATAGCTAATCCCAGGCTGTTCTCTCCTCCCAAAGGACTCAAGTGTCCTGTCCAGCGCAGTGGCCACCTCTGACAGTGAGAACTCGTGTCTCCAGGACATGCCCTGCTGTGGCTGCCCCTGTGAGGGAAGCGAACACGTCCTGCTGCCGCTGTTCTCTCTGTGCTGCCTGCGAGCTGCCTCTCAGCACTGTGCTGGCTCTTCTCCTTCTGCACCAGCAAGTGCCTGCATAGACTTGGCTCCGGGGCTGGTCTGTCCATGTCCAAGAAGGTTTGTCAGGCCAAACATGCCCACCTTTTCCTTTACCACTTGTTTCTGCTGACCTCACCAGCCAAGGCCCCCAGCAATGGACAACAGGGTTTCTTTCACCAGCCATCTCGGATGAAAAGCTGGGGTGGTTCCTGGGGGATTTTTTCCACAGTCAAGGAAGAGAAAGATTATTCAAAAGGAGGCATCAAACCCTCCCAGTTGTGCAGCTGGTGTCAGGATGCTATCGGTGGCCCTGGCTGAAAGCAGTTGTCCAGGGAGGAGCAAGAGCACAGTCTGTGCAGCACCTTCCCAAAGGACCCTCCTTTAGCATCCAGGCACCGGTCGCTCTGCAGCTTCCTCAGCCAGGTGTCATTTCTTGTGTTCAATACCCTCTGACCAATTCCTCTTCTATGACCTTCTCTCCTCTCCCCTGGAGTCCACCAGAAAAGGAGAAACTCATCCTGGGCAGAGGTGTTTCCACCCATCTCTTGTCTGTAGAAGCCCTGTGTGAAGAAGAAATGTCTCCTTTTGTCTGTTTTGTTGGCATCAGGGGAATTAAACCCTGAAGTGACTGTTCCTGCCCCTGGGCTCCATTAGCATCTCTGCCCTGCAGGTGTCCATGGAGATGAGATCAGGACTTGCTGGATCAGCCATGGGAGTTAGGGCTCTGGGTCAGGGCCCCTCTCTGCAGCTGCTGTTTCAAAACTACTTCCAGCTGTGGTCCAACTTCTCAAGAGGGGAGAGGCTCCTAGGGAAACTGCTGGGAAGAAGCAGCAGCAAAGGGCATAGCCCCAGGTTAGAGGTATCCACCCCCTCAGCTCTCCACACCTCTCCTGAGGCTGTGCTTGCTCCTGAGCTGTGGAGGTCTCCGCAGTGGTCCAGACAGTGGTCTGAGATCCTCTCTTGGGCTGAGGTAGTAATTAGCATATCCGGCCAGGGACAGGGCGAAGTCTCATGTTGTTCCCATGGACAGGACAGGGAACCTGTGTGACACCCAACCCCCTCCAACATAGAGACTCTCTGGTCATCAGCCCACCCCTTCTTCATCCTGGTCCTCTTGGTCTTGCTTGAACAACTTTGTCCCCTGTGACTCTCACCTCTCCTCACTCCACTTACTCAGTTAATAATCACAGAATCATGGAACAGTTTGGGTTGATGGGACCTCATCCAGTTCCATTTCTGTCCTGAGCAGGGACATCCCCAACCCGAGCAGGTTGCTCAGAGCCCTAAGGTCCAACCTGACCGGGGATGGTTCCGGGAATGGGGCATCTCCCACCAATCTGGGCAACCTAGGCCAGGGTCTCACCACCCTCAGCACCAACAATTTCTTCTTCTCTTTAGTCTGAATGACTCTCTTTCATTTTAACCATCACCCCTTGTCCTGCTGCAGCAGCCCCTGCTCAAAAGTCCCCCTCGTCTTTCTCATCAGCCCCCTTTTAAGCCCTGAAATGCCACACTAAGGTCTGCCTGGAGCTTCTTTTCTCCAGCTGAACACCCCGACTCTCCCAGCCTGTCCTACAGCAGAGGGTTCCATCCTCAGAGCAGCCTTTCTGGGGCCTCCTCTGGCCCTGCTCCTGCAGGTCCATATCTCCCCTAAGTTCAGTGATCAGCTAGGGCTTTGTGAAGAGCAAAGCTTTGGGTCAGCCCTATTCATCTTCTGCCTTGGTGGTGGCTTTTTCAGTGATGATGCTTTGCTGTGTGACAGCTTCACTTGCTGGCCAGAGGCTCTGCAAATCTCTGTGCCTGGGTGGGTGGGTCCTCCTGCCTTCATTTCTTCCTCCATGGGGACCCACCGGACAACCAACAGACCCCAATTTTCCTTGTGAAAACCTTGGGTTTAGACTCCATCACCATCACATAGTTCTGAGTTCCTCACTGCAAACCCAGTGAGTGTTGGCACATTAATGTGCTGGGGACCATCCTCACCCACCAGGGGATCTGGTTACCCAGCCCAGGACCTGCTCTCCACAGACACTCTGGATCTGCTCTCCAGTTGCAGCTGAACTGTCTCCCAGGCTCTTGGGGCACAGCCTGGACCTACAAGAGCAAACTGCAGGGGCAGCTCTGTGCCATCTGCTGAGAACCTTCAGCCCTATAGACACAAATGTTCAGGGTCTTTATGGTGTCTCTTACACATGGGGGAGACTCCTGCCCCTCGAGAAGAAAGAGGTTACTGTCTGTTCTACAGCAGAGGTGAAGGTGTTTCTTTCCCACTACATGAAGCAGGAGGAGCAGGGAGATGGTCCCACACCTCTAGAGCCACCCACCCACGTTCCAGAAGCCACAGACTTGCTGCAGGATCAGCGAGGAGGTCCACAGTATCTCCAGGAACATCTCCTAGGGCTCCAGCAGCTTTTGCAGTCGCTCCGTGTGCATTTCTGCCTTCAGGTTGTTCTGCCTTTCCCACTGAGCCGAGGTGTCCCATGGTGCACGTTCCCAGCCCTGGACACTGCTTAGAAGCCTGGAGAGCTGCTGCTTCTCCTGCTAGTGGGATTGCATTGGGAGTGTCCATGCTTCAGGACCAGCTCCTCACACCCATGGTTCCTGCTGTTGGGTCAGACTGGGAGAGTTTTCTGGTCTCTTCTAGTCTCAGTAAGACAGAAAACCTGCTTCAGTTGCTTGTGTAGAGTTCTGGGGCTTCCTCCTTCATGACCCCTGGGCTAAGGCTGGGAGCATCCTCTTGCTCAATCTCCTGTGAGGCCTTTGAGTCCTTCAATCAAGGAAGCTCAGGTTTACAGGTCTCTCTCCTCTCCACGTCCTCCCTTGCTTCGTGGCTGCTTAATTATTCAGGCTTCACGCTGAGATACAAGAAGGTCTCAAGGAGATTCATACCCCACACCCTGATACTGTCCTTTCAGGCAACCTACTGGGGGTGTCTGTGGTGGTCCAATTGTGGTCTTCAGCCTGGGTGGCCTGGGACAAGGTTCTGCCTGTCAGGGAGGGCTGCCAGCCTCTGCACAGACTGCTATGGGGAGCTGAGCCTTGGGCACCAGTGTCCTGGGGTTGGAAGAAGACCTGGCAGCAGGGCACCCCATCCTCTGTAGAGCCCAGCAGAGGTTTGCTGGGCTGGAACCAGCTCTGACTGCTGATGGTCCTTCAGCTCTTTCTTTCTGGACGAAGAGCACTAGTGGTCTGGGACACAGATGGGGGCTGAGCTCAGGGTCAAGGTGCAGATTTCCCATCCAGATATGAGGTCTGGACAAGTCTGGAAGGGCTGTGGTGTTCTCTGTTGGGCCCTGGCACCGATGCTGCTGCAGGTGGGTGAAGGGATGGAGCAGGGGCAGATGCTGTGGTGGCTCATGGAAGAGGACAAGACTAGGACTGCGGCTGCAGCAGGGTTGGGTAAGGCTGCTTCTCCTGTTGGGGGAGGCACTGGGGGTCTGTGGGGTGGGTGGAGGCAGCAGACTGAGCTGGCGGGTGCTGACCCTATGTGCCCCACAGACGGGAAGGCCTATAGCTCGGACGAGGAGAAGCTGGAGGTGAAGTCGGCGGTGACACCGTGCAGTGAGCGGGAGGAGGAGAGCTCGGCCGGCGACAGCGAGGAGGAGCCTTTCCTCGATGGGGCGGCTGCCACCGCTGCGGGGGCCAAGGGCAAGGCCAAGGGTGGCCCCACGGCTGAGCAGCCTCCGCCAGGGTCCGGGGCTGGCAAGAGCCGCCGCCGGCGCACGGCATTCACCAGCGAGCAGCTGCTGGAGCTGGAGAAGGAGTTCCACTGCAAGAAGTACCTGAGCCTGACGGAGCGCTCGCAGATCGCCCACGCGCTGAAGCTCAGCGAGGTGCAGGTGAAGATCTGGTTCCAGAACCGCCGAGCCAAGTGGAAACGCATCAAGGCGGGCAACGTCAGCAACCGCTCGGGAGAGCCCGTCCGCAACCCCAAGATCGTGGTGCCCATCCCAGTGCACGTGAACCGCTTCGCCGTGCGCAGCCAGCACCAGCAGATCGAGCAGGGAAACCGGCCCTGAGCGCCACTGGACCCTGGGGCAGGGGGCGGCCGCCCGCTCCCTCTCCTCTGTACATGCCCCTTATTTATTCTGTGTAAACTCTGTACATATGGCAGCGCGTCCGTCTGGCCCACGGCGGGGAGCGCGGGCTGCCTGCACCCCCCGGGCCCCAAGCCACAGCGGGACGGGTTGGGGTGGCACTGGGGGTGGCCCTGCCCGTGGGCACCGCCCGGCTATAGCTGTGATTTCAATAAATTATTTTCTATGGAGCAAGGAGATTCTTCTGCGGGCAGCAGCCGCGGGACAGGGGGAAGGGGCTGGGCAAGGGGCAACGACTCCAAAGGGGTGGCCAAGGAGGGCCAGTACTGGGACCATGTTTGGAGCAGCATCCCTGGCTCTGGGGATCCCAGTGCCCTGGGAGCTGGAGCAGGAGCAACTCCCACTCTGAGATCAGATCTGCACAATGAAGGTAGTCACCAACCCAGGGCTGCCCCAGCATCCCACAGCCTGAGCCACCCCATGCCAGCAGCACCTCCATCTCAAGAGGATCCTGCTGGAAGCCTTTTTCACCCTCCCAGCCCCGAGGAGAAGACTCCAGTGAAGGAGGAGTCCTCTTGCAGCTCCAGCACCTCGGTGCCACTGAATGCTGGGCTGGGGGAAAGTTGAAGGTGTCACTCTTCCATGCAGATCCCAGCCTGGCTCACCAGTACCAGCTGCTGGGGCAGCCCAGGGGCTGCTGGCACTACCACTGTCCTTGCCCCAGCCTGGAGCAGCAGTGGGAGGTCCCACTGATGCAGGAGGGAGTTCAGGTAGCCTCAGCAGGGGCTCCCATATCTGTGGTTCCACCACTGTCTGGGTCTTCAGCCATGATAAAACTCTGGGACCATCATCCAGCCCAGCCCATGGGCCAAAGGAGCTCCTGCAGCTGAGCTGCACCAGTAACATCCACCTGAGGCTCCTGGACTGGGACAAGGTTCTCTCCAAGGGTGTGGGGGACAGTGCTGCTGGGACCAAGGTCTGGGTCACACAGGTTGCAGTTAGCTGGTAGCTCCATTCCCTGGGAGATGCAGCATCTAAGAGGAGGTCCTGGCACCAGGGCCAGCACAGACCTAGGTGTCCAACCTGATAGGAGAACAAGGGCTGGCACATCTCCACACTGCCTACGAGGGGGCATTGAGCTCCCTCCCCTCGGCCCTTCTCCAGAGCCCCACAGCCTCCGGGCAGAGGCCACAGTCAGAGCAAAAGCGAGGACCTGGGTGAGGGCTTCTTTCCATGGAGATGTCTGGTGCTGAGACAGTCCCGCAGGATTCTGTCATGACCCGGATTTCTGAGCGTGGCTAGACTCTGCTGCCATCCACCTGGAAAGGAGACATCATCCTCTGAAGCTGCAGGGCTGGTCCTGCTCTCAGCAGCCCCAGTGTGGGCTTAGCTTGCTCGATTCAGCAGCAGCTGGCACCTTTGACTGTGGATCACAGCAGGTCAAAGTCCTCTGACCACCACCCTGCCCTCAAGGCATTGGAGAACTGCTGGAGAACCACAGTTCAGGGGTCCCTCAGCCCCCTCCTCAGCCCAGGTCAGAGCTGTAACCTCCTTGCACTGTAGGACCGCAGGAAGGGATGATGCTCCAGGAGCCTCTACGGAAGGCATGGACTGGTGCAGGTGCAGCTGGGCCAGGCTGGGGATGGTGGGCAGAGGCAGGATGAAGCAATGGGGAGCTCTGAGCTCTGCTGCTATAAACTTGTCCACACGAGGAGTCTGTGCCACTGCAGCCCAGCATGGGGTGAAGTACAGAGCTGAGAGATGGCCACGGCAGCAGCACTGCAGCAGAGATGTTGGACAGAGTGAGATTTGATCACAGAGGCCAGGAACCCCCTTAATCTCAGCGTTTCTGCCTGATGCTGTGAAAGTCCTGCCCCAGTGACAGCCTCATCTCAGTGTGTCCTTACCCACCCCCCTGCCACCGTGCCAGCTGAGCTCTGGGTGCCAACACCCTCAGTGCAGCTGCACCCCACAACATTGACTGCCTATGGAAGAGAGACCTCGAGCTTCCAGCTGCTCTCAGTCTCCCAGTTTGGGGCTTTTCTTAGGGGCAAGTGTCATGCCAGAGCCTTGATGCAGCCTCACAACCAGCACCACCACTGGGGAGGGTGAGAGGAGGAAAGCAGCACTGGAACTGGGCACTGCCAGCCCCTGCCATGGTGGAGCCTGCCTGCTTGGAGCTGGTCCCATCAGCTCAGGATGGCAGGAATATGTCCAGCTGACCCCAAGTTATTTCCAAGGGTGGTGATTCCCCCCCTTCACACCCCTGTTCCCGTGCATCTCACCATCACCCAGTGCTTTCCCTTGTATCTACCTGGAAGTTCCCGTGAGCCACCCTCTGCCTGGTGTGTCCTGGAGCAGGAATGGAGCTGGGGACTGGGACTCTCCTGTGGACCCCCCGACACACACAAGGGTACACGGACACATGGAGACACAGACACGGCTCTGCAGCTCTTTGCACATGTTTACCCAAAGCCACCCCAGTGATGGCCATTTTGTTCTCATGAAGACTGAGTCACCATTTCTAAGGGAATCATCCTGACCCAGACTCGGTCACCCAGCCAGTGGAACTCACAGACCTGGGCCAGGAGCAGGGTTTGTATCCCAGGGTTGGGGCTCCTCACACTCCAGAAAAGGAAGAGCTGGTTCAGAGCATTCTCTGAGAAGGGGATTGTGTGGAGATCTGATGGGCCATGTCAGGGTGCTGCTGCTGCTCCTCAGACAACCTCTGCAGGAGTTGCTGGGATGGTCACTGGTGGCTCCTAGTGCTGCTCCTCAGGTGTTTCCCCAGAGCTGGTCTGCAGAGGTGGCTGTGACAGATCCTCAGCCCTGGTATGAGCAGAGGAACATTGTCCTGGGCAGTGCTGCCCTGGGCAATGGGATTTGTGCTGCTCGGGGCTGCCCTTAAGGAGCAGCTCAGGGTTCTCCTGGCCTTGGTCAGAGGCAGGTGTGGTCAAGGGAATCGCACAGTGTCAGCAAAACCTGCCCTGGGCTGGACAAACCAGCTCCGACTCCGGTGGGCAGGAGAGGAACAACCTCACATCCCTCACCTGGCACCCAGGAAGGGTCACAAGCTCCCAGCACCTCCAGTAGCTGCCGTTACTGGCAGTTCCCCAGCTGTAGAGCTGAGGGTGCAGCTGCTGAGGGAGTCTGGTCCAGTCTGGCCACAGCAGCACAGGGCAAATTCCCAGTGGGTGAGACACAGCTGCACAGGGGCTGCAGAGCTGCACTGCAGACAGTTGGTGCTGTTGTGCCATCCCTTGTCCTCTCTTTCCAAGGGGCAGGGACTGACCAGAGACCCCAGAGCGAACCCCAAGGACATGAGCTCTGCTCAGTGTGCAGGGCCAGCTGCGGTGGGGCTGGGCACTGATGCCCCATGGCACAGAGGCTTCACTGGGGCTGCCAGGGGGCCCAGGGCTTTGTTCTCATGGCCGTTGCTCCCAGCAGTGACCTCAGAGCAGGCAGACGAGGGGTGAAGCCAGAACCCCCTTGCCCAGGCCGGGTCTAGGCTGTCCTGCTGGTTGAGGCTGTGCTGGGCTGGACTGGGAGGTGCTGGGGCTGGGCCGGGCGGGATCCCGCACGGGAGATGATGTATGGGCAGATGTATGAGATCGCACAAGATAAACAAGCAGTGAATTTCATCAGGGCCCATCATGGCTTTAATTTGGCTGCCTAATGAGTCAGATCCAGCCGCGCAGATAAAAGTTGTCAGAGCCGCAGCCCTAATGAATTTCTTGCCACTTGTAATCAAGGCAGCTTGTCTGAGGGGGATGATTAATGGGCCCCAGAGGAGCCGCCGTCCCTCGGCTTCCAGCCCTGCTAATGCAGTCGCCAGGAAATTACCAAACCCAGCACCAGGCTGGGACCGAGCTATGGCCACCACGTGCCCTGCTGGGGTAACGAGGGGCACAGGACCAGGGTCCCCATGCTGGCACAGCGATGAGAAAAGGGGCCATCAGTGCAGCAGCCTTGTGCCATGAAAGGGGAAGGGGAGCGGCACAAGGGTGCAGAGGGGACTGCCCAGGGCACCTGTGGCAGGTGGAGTGTCCTGGCACCTTCACTGGAAGAGCCAGCACTGTGCCCAGTACCAGTGCAGCAACAGCCTGGGCGCTGGTATGGCAGGAGAGGATGGAGCTGCACTGGGATGGCACATCTGACCCAGCGAGCCCCCACTACACACCTCTGCTGTGCCCAGCTCTGTGCCCCACTGAGCTCCACAGCACCTGGGGGTGGCACATCTTCCCTCCCCATGCCCACCTCAGGCACCAGTCCACTACAGGCTGCTGGTACCAGCTCCCAGGCTGCAGGAGAAGGGGCTGAGGTGGGTCGGTGCAGGGTGGAAACCCATCGACACAGGAGAACAGACCAGTGGTTGCACTGGAGCCTGGGAGGCAGCACCCAGCAACGGCATTGTGGCGGGAGGCAGGGTCCTTTATTGGGGGCAGTGACACACATGGGGCAGCTCCTGGCGGAGCATCGCTATGTACAGAGTGTCCATATAAATATTTGCAATGTACATTTTATACACAAGGGACAGACGTTCCGCAGCAGCATCCACAGCCTGGGGGTCCCAAACCCAGTGGGAGACTCTTGTCTCCTCTTGCTCAGCCGGAGACCAGCCCCGCCTGGGCAGCAGCGGGAGCCAGTGGGGCTGTGGAGATGCCGCAAGTGGCTTTGGGGCTTCAGCCTGGCAGGACAGTGACTCTACAGACAGACAGACACGGCTGGGGGGGACCATCTGCCCCCTCCTTGGGAGGCAGGGGAGGCCTTTGGCCAGGGGCTCCAGAAGAAAGGGGATCCCTTTCTTTTGGTGCATGGAGAGCTAGTCCAGCGAGTGGATCCCCCTGTACCAGCCAGCAGCAGCAGGGAGGAGCACAGGGACCCCTCCCCACTGCTCCAGGGGGAATGGGGAGCACAGGGAGGCACCCAACCTGCCACCCTGTTCAGGACAGTGGGTCTGCCTGTCCCAGTACTGCCGGGCAGAGAGGGGTCCAACACCTGAACCACCCCCAGCCCCCATATTATCTACACGGTGTGGGGTGCATGGAGGAACAGCCTCTCCTGCCCCCGTACCGGGCATGGGAACGAATGGGCTACAGCCCCCCATCCCTGGCATGACAAGGGTTAGGGTTAAAGTTAGGCTGACAGCGCTGGGGCTGCCCAGGGAGAGTCTGCAGGAGCTGGCACAGAGGAACTGTCTCCGTGGTTCCTTCCAGCCAGAATGGGGGCCCATGGGGTCTTGCAGTGTCCTGGCCATGCTGCTCACAGCCACCCCATGGCCCTGGTCTCTTGACAAGGCTGGCAGGCTGAAGTGGTGTCAGAGGGCACTGGGGCTGGCGCTGATCTCTGCGGGCAGCGCGGCGTTGTTGTTGGCGTTAGTGTTGCGGCGGGGCAGGCTGGGTGTCAGTGTGGTGACGGCGCCATCGCTGGGGCAGCCGTGCTGCAGTAGGATGTCGATGCACTCCTGGCTGCCGGCTCGCCGTGCGTAGGCCAGCGGGGTCAGGCCCCGTGCGTCCCGGCTCTTCACGTCCACCCCGTACTGTGCAGGAGAGAAATGGCCAGTCAGCCGTACCCAAGCAGCACCACAGCCCCAGGGCATCGCAGGGGCACTACCAAAGGGGCTCTATGTCACCAAACTGGACAGGAAGACTGGGAGGGGAGGGTGGGCAGGACACTGCCAATGGTCATGTAGAGGAACCCATGGAACAGGGATGGATGAGGGGTATCCCAAGATCCATGAGCTGGGAAGTACTGCAGGGTGAGGACCACCGTGGTTGAGGCTGTGGGTCCGCCTTACCCATATGAGCAGCTGTGTGAAGACCACGTTGGCCATGGCGCAGGAGAGATGCAGTGCCGTGCGCCCATCCCCGTCCCCGTAGGTCTCATTCACCTCCTCCTTGGTGCCGTGGGCCAGAAGCGTCACCACAAGGCGTAGGTCATCCTCCACCACGGCCCGCAGAAGCTGCTGCCCCAGCGGGATGTCTGACTGCGGCAGCGGTGCCAGGAACAGCTTCTGCTCGTACTTAGCCCGGATCCAGCGTTCCTTCTCCTCCCTGTCAATGGGACACTGTCACTGCCCCGACGCAGCGACTGCGACTCGCCTGTGTCCCACGTGCCAAAGGGCGTGCGATGCCCATGGCTGTGTGCTGACAGCAGGGATGTCCCACAGTCAGACCTGACTGTAACGCTAGGCAGAGGGACACCCACCACTACATGTGTCCCCATGTGTTGTCCCATGTCTCCACCACCCAGCATGGCAGGACCATCCTTGCCCCACGGCGAGGCAGGGTGAGCAGGCAGGGGCTCACGCCAGCCTGGTGCCACGGGGGGCATCTTATCGCTGCCGCCGTCTCGCCTGACACAGACAAAGGCTGCGGCAGCGTCCGTCCCGCCTGGGGCTGTGGGGCCGGGCGGATCGATGTGCGCGGGGCCGCCACTATCTGCTGCCATTCTCTCCATCTGCGCCTGGCGGGTGGCTGCCAGTGCCCTGCGCCGGGCATGCGCGCTGCTGCCGCCCCCTGACCTGCTCCCATCCACAGATAAGGCACAGAATGGGCTCTTGTTGGGATGAGTGACAGCGAGAGTCGCTCCGATCGGGACAGACAAGGGCCTGAAAGGGACAAGCCCTAGAGACCTGCAGGACGACGCTGCCAAGCCATCGCTGTTAACCCCTTCTGCCTGGCAGCAAGACGAGACTCTGGCAGTTGCCGCATGGCCACAGCCAATCATGAAGCAATCTGGGCCACCAGGACAGCAGGAGAGGGTCTCCAGCAGCAGAGAGCAGGCAGGACCCCTAACACTGGGGTACCCTGGGGATTCCTGCCCAGCTCTCAGCTTGGTGACTCCCAACCTTGTGCAGTGGCCTCAGGCCTCACGGTGAGGTTCCTCTGCAGCCCCGTGGCCCCTTACCGGCTGCTCTCTGGTGTGGGCTTGGGGAACCCCTCCACGGCGCCTTCCCAAACAGCATTGGCCAGGGTGTTGCCAATGGCCGTCATGACCATGAGCAGCTCGCTGGGCCAGTCGTCCAGGTCGAGGGAGCGCACGCGGGACAGGTGGGTGCCCAGGTTGCGGTGGATCCCCGAGCACTCGATGCACATGAGGGAGCCCAGGTTCAGGCTGGCCCAGTCGGGATCTGAGGGCAGCAAGGGCAGAGTTAGCATCAGCATGGACTCCCCAGCCTGTCTCACATCACTCAGGAGACCATTATCAGCAGGAACCTGCCCACCAGACCCCCGCCAAGCCCAGTGCCCCACCAGCACAGACAGACAGGGACCCCACGGTGGTCAGTATGGGATCAGGGACCAGCATGGTCAGTGGCTCAGTCCCCCACCCCAAAGAACGGCTCCCCTGTGGGAGAAGCTGAAATAGCCCCAGTGAGCAGGTCTGTGCGGGGTCAGAGAGGAGGTGACTGGGCTGTGACCCCTCCCCGTGTGTGCAGACCCCCTCCCCATGCAGCACTCCTTACTGGGAGCATCACAGTCGACACAGAAGCTGTTGCCACGGGCAGTGCGGACAGCCTGTATGGCCTGAGCATCACTCTGGCTGCCCAAACGAGCCTGAAATGAGAGAGGGGGAACCCCAGTGACAACTGCCCCACATATTCCAGCATCAGCCCCGAGCCCATCACGTAGCTGCCAGCACCAGGCTCCAATAGGTACCATGTGTGCTCGGAGAACAGGATCTGGAGGGAACAGGATTTGTAGGATCGGGGGCTGAGGGCTGGGAAGGAAGGGAAAGGGCAGCGCTGCCATGGATCCAGCTCTGGTGTGATGCAGAGAGTGGAGCTGGGCTGGGGAGAGGACTGGGAGCCCCGAGAGGGGTCAGGAGCCTGGGGGCAGCAGTTCAGCCCCAAGGATGGGATCCAGCCCTGACTGGGACCCAGCATGGGCAGTTGGGACGGGGATAGGGCTGAGCACAGCAGAGGAGGCACCAGAGTGGAGAGGGCAGAGCTCAGCTCAGCTGAGCCTCCTACCTTGTTCTTGCTGCTCTCGCAGCCCTGTAGACTCGCCAGGATCTGGCTCTCGATGGCCTGCACCCACAGGTCTCGCTCCTCTGACGTCGAGGCCTCAAACAGCCATGTCTGCCCCGTCAGGGACACGATGATGAACTCAAATGGCTCCTCTGGCTCTGGAAAACAGAGGTGGGAGGTGACATAGGGCAGGGATCCAGGGGACAGACCCCTGGGATGGGAGGTGCAGGCAGGGAGTGCCGTAGAGAGGCCCTGGTGGGTGCTGGGTTTCCTCGGGGTGTCTCAGCCCTGTCCCTGAGCACCAGCTTTTACCTTTTATTGCCAAGTTCGGCAGTTAGAGCAGTAAATGACTTAACTGCGCAGGGCCTGAATGGAATGACTAATAAACGTTATGTCACAGCACACGCTCCAGCTCATAGCAAAATGATTTGTAATTACCTAATTAGCGTTATGCAAATAACACCCTCATCTCCATAATGTGCCTTCCCAGCTCTCTATTAAAAGCAAGGAGTCAACTGCACAGCTCCAGAGACAGCCAGCAGGACCAGGGGCCCAGCCTGGTCTGTGGCGAGGGGTGGTCCCAGGGTGGCAAGCGTTGGGGTCTGGATGGGGGAGACTCCTCTGCCCAAACTCTGGCAAGAGGGAGGCAGCAGGAGGGCCACAATGAGGCACCTGCTGCAGCCTGCAGCCCATCAGCACCAATCTCTGGCCACAGAGACTGCCTGGTGGGTCAGGCTCTGACCTTCCACGGGTTTGAAGAGTTAGTGATGCCAGGCTGGAAAAACACTGCTGAGGGTTCTCCATGGGGTCTTGCCCTGATACCAGCAGCAGCTCCATAACGGTCTGGAGATTGCCAGAACTGAGAAACTGGGCAGGAATGGGAAGACGAGGCTTAGTCTCTACACCAGGAGATCCTAGGGAGGGCTGAGTGACTCCAGAATCTTTCCAAGACGGGGAAGGGAAGTTATTTCACCCATTTCACCCTAGAAACAGCCCAGGACTCTTTGCCTGGGAAAAGACAGAGAAAAGCAAATGCTCCTCTCCTCTGGGAAGGAGGAGTTCCAGGGCACCAGGGGTAGTACAGAACCAGGGCTGTGCAGGCAGTCATTCACCTAACTAGGACACAGAGTTGCCCAGCTCCCTGCCTTTTCCTCCAGCTCTCAGCCACAGAAGAGATCCCATAGTCCCTGCTCAAGGGAGTCCCTGCAGGCAATTCCCCCAACATAAGGAGCTGGGGAAGTTCAAGGAAACCAAAGCTCAGCTCAAAACTGAGGATTGCCCCCTCCTCCTCTACCATCCCAACCCAGGATCTGCAGTGCAGAAAGAGAGGAAGGTCAGACCCAACAGCCCCAGGACCAGAGGGATGGGAAGGATCCAGAAGCTTTTCTTTCTGGGGGCTGTGACTGCTTGGGCACTCAGGTCACAATCGGCAGGTCACAACAGACCCTGTTCCCTCGAATCATCCCAGCTTGGTCTGAGCCACCCACGGTTGCTGCTGAGCCCAGTCCAGATGCCTGGACCCGGGAAGTAGCAGAATCCCAGCTTGACCCTTCCCACACCAGTTCCCTTCCCAGCAGATGCAAGGTGATGACAACCTGTTCAGCAGCAGCAGCTCTGGAGCTCGAGCCTCATTCAGACCAACTTCCCACTCAGTCCCAGCCCTGGCACTGGTCCCAGTTAGCCCAGAGCTGCAGGACCCCCAATCTCCCTCATCCTTTGTGCCTTGTGGATTCCAGCTCTGCTCTGAACAAAGGGCCTGTTGCTTCCAGCCTGGCAGGAGCTGACAAAGGGGGGCAGCTTGTTCTCCCCATTTGGCTGCTTTTGCATCTGAACTGCTGCCTCTGCCTCCCCGAAGAGCACAGGGTGGCACCTCTGAGGGCCGCAGTGTGGCACGGCCATGGCAGGAGTTGCAGGTCACCCCATGGCAGGGCTGTGGCAGGAGCTGCAGATCACCCTCTCTGTCAGCACACTTGGTCTGTCAGAGCTAGGAAGGGAGTTGAGGACTTGCCAAAGGACCAGCAGAGCCAGCATCTCCAACAGTCAGAGTTCCTGAGCACAGAATCACACCACACTCCAGTCACAACTCTAGGGAGGGCATAAGAAGTTCTCAGAGGTCTCTGATGAAGTGCAGGTACCAAGCTGTGGCCCAGGTAGGACTAGGGGTGCCTCAGATGTAGCAGTTGGCAGAAGACCCTTCCCTGCCCCACTGCAGGGCTCAGGCTCCTTTCTGGGGGCCAGAGGAGCCCCAGATCTCTCCAGCTCGGAGTCACAGAACGCCAGAGTGCCTTTGGCTGAGGAGACCTTTAAGCTTCAACCCAGCCCCGCCAGGTCACTCCTAATTCCAGTCCCTCAGCACCAGGGCCATCAGCTGGTTAAACCTCTCCAAACACAGGGACTCCCCCTGCCCTGGGCCAATGTCTGAGAACACTTTGGTGGGGAAATTTCCCCCCCACATCCAGCAAAAAAAACCCCTGACACAAACTGCTGAGACTCAGCAGGGCTGAGCTCCTCCTGGGGTGGGAGCTCTCGGGGTGGGAGCTCTCAGGGTGCCCTGTGGCCAGAGGCAGAGCCAGTCCCCATGGCTGCCCGTGGGCGCTCTGCTGGGAGCCCACTGGGGCAGCACCATTAGGATCAGTGGGCAGTGCAAGCCAACACGCCTGCCTTTCGCTCGCTCTCTCCTGATGATCTTTTGATGATGTTTTAAAGACTGGAGCTCCGTGCAGAGCTGCTGCGCAGGGCTCGGCGAGAGCTGGCTCTGCTAATGGCCCTTAACCCTGACCCCACAGTGAGTGCTCAGAATGGGGCAGAACCAGACCCCACCAGCTGCCCAGTGGGCTTGAGGACCCCTGCAGCCACCATGGTGATACCACCAGTCCTCAGGGAGATAGCACTGACCAGTCTGCTGGGACATAGCATGGACCCCGCTGTGGAAAACCCTGTGGAACAGCAGGTTGGGGTGGAACGGGGGAACTATGAGACACCCATGACAGTGTGAGAGGGAGGAAGAGCCTAACCAGGCCAGCAGGGTGGGACAGAGCTGCTGCCCAAAGGTGCCGCCAAGCTGAGGTGCCCAGGAGAGCAGGGAAGCCACCACTATCACCTCACCCAGGGCATGCTGGAAAGGAGCAGCAGTGGGAGGAAAGGGAGCAGCAGCATCTTAGTACTCCTTGCAGCTCCTGCCCAGGCCCTTGTCTCGTGGCTTTGAGCAGCAACAGGACATCAGGGTGGCTGAAAGCCCCCCAGCTTCAGCATCTGCCAGGGGCTCAGACAACACAGAGCACCAGTGCCCAGACCAGAAAATTCACTGCAGGGACCTGCAACTGCAGTCTGGGAAGTGGCACTCTCCATCTCTTTCCCCAGGAACACTCTGCTATGTTAGACCCCTGCCCAGGTATGGGGTGCCTCCCAGGCCAGCTGGCTCTTGCCCCAAGAACGTGGAGGGGATATGCTGTGGGACCTCTGTCCCTGCATCCAGCAGGTCTGAGAAGGAGAAGCAGGACCTCAGTTAATACCAGTAAGAGAAGCAGCTCATACTGCTCTTGAAGCAGAACCCTCCCCTTTCACTTCTGCTCTGCCCCTGCTCCCAGTCACATCCAGTCACCCCAGCAGTGCCCTCCTGCTCCCACCCCTTCCCTGCTCTGAGCTGGGAGGCTCAGAGGTGCCCCAGCGAGATATCTGCTCACACAGAGAGGATGGGGGTGGGATGCACTGGTCTCATCCCTGGGGCAGGGAGTTTCTGTCCCGAGGCTCCAGGTCCACAAGGGGTGCCCAGGAGCCCCCCAGGCTGGGGAGATGTTTGCAGGCTGCCACCGTGGCACCTCATTACGAAGTGTTTGGGATATCAACAAATTAGCAAGCGTCGGGGAAGAGAAGGATGCGGCACCATCCGTAAATGTCAGCTCGCTGCCTCCTCATTTTGCAGATCATTAAACCCAATATTCCTAACCTGTATTAGTGCAGCGGGGACAGGCCCCCGCCGCTGCCACCACATCGCTATGGAGACCCCGCTGCGCCTCGTCCCAGGGACCCCAGACTCCTCAGCCAGGGGTTTGCAGGGCAGGGAGGGCTCTGCACAGTGGCATCAGCAGAGCGACGGGGCGGATCCCACATGTGTGTGAGGGTGCACATCTGCATCCATGGAGCTATGGGGAGAGAAGGTGCTTCCCAGAGACAACCACTCAGGGCTCATGGGCTGAGGGGTCACCGCCAGGACCCCACAGTGTCATTTCTGTGCCTATAGGAGGGTGGGAGGTGCCTTAAAGGGTGCCAGGAGGCAGCAGCAGGGCTGTGTAGGTCTGGGAGAAGTCACACTGTGGCACTCGAGGGAGGGTAGCAGGGGCACGGGGGGGGTCTCTCAAAGGGGCAAAACATAGCTGCACAGGGTCCCCCCAAGAGGAGGGAGGTTTGGAGCTGATGGAGCTAAGGGGGGCTGAGCTGTGTCGTGGTGATGCCCAGGATGGGGCAGGCTGCTAGAGGGGTCTGCAGTGCTCCGGAGCAACCCATAAGCAGTGACTGAAGAGGCTGGGTGGGTGACGTGGGGCTGCAGGGCGGCAGCTGGGATCCCCATCAGCGCGGTGAGCGCAGCTCAGCCCCTGACAGGGGGCATTAATCACAGCCCCGCACCCTGGCACAGCTCTGTGCCGGTCATCTATTTCCCGGGGGTTTCCAAACTGTAACACAAAGACAAACCCGTTGCTGGGCTGCCACCGCACAGCGCGTTACGGGGCTGTCAGCTCCCGCCAGGCTCCCTGCATCACTCTTTGAGCACATGAGAAGTTCATTATCCCTGCAGCTCCGGCAGCCGCGGGGAGGCTGCTGCAGGGAGTGTCGACAAGGCGCTCCCCACACCACTGACACCTTCTGGAATGGAATGGGCAGCAGGGGCTGGGCTGGCCCCTGGCAGGACGGGGCACTCCTGGCCCATCTCAAGCCAATGGTATCTGTGGTGGCAACAAGCTCCTCTGGGGATGAGCCCTTCCCAGGGCGATGTCACGTCCCCCAACAGCCTGACTTGGTGCCTGGCAGCTGCAGGGGCTCCATGACAGCGCGAGCCGCAGCCCTGCGCTGCTGACAGCCCCAGCAGCCCAATCCCACGCCTGCCATAGTTTGCTGATGCTCCCTCGCAGCTGCCAGCGCTCCTTAACATGCGGCCATGTAAAAAAGCAACAGCTCGTTTGATTTATGATACTTCAGAACAACTAAGATTCAATTGCTCCGCACGTTCCCAGCTCTGATTACCTCCTAAATGAGATAAACTGATGGCAATTTATCCCCAGACCTCACCAACTTTCCCAGGATGCTAACCTGAGGCACTCGTGCCCCGCACATGCTGGCAGCAGGCTGGGCACATCCAGTAGGGTAGGCATATCCTGTGGGGTGGGTGAATCCAGCAGGGTGGGTACATCCATGGGGCTAATCAGCCATCCTTATGGGCACCAGCCGTGCCCATGATGTGGGGTAATGCTCAGCCCTGGCTTCACAGCTGGAACCAGTCACTGACCATTAAGATATGAGGACAGGACCTCACACAGAGCCTCATTATCTCGTATTTGCTGGCTGCCAGTTTCCACTCGTGGTGTAGGCTGTGACCTGGCTGTGACTCCGGCCCAGTGAGCATCCAGATAGCTGACCCAGCCCAGTGCTGAGATCACTGCTCTGCCCCTGCCCTAGGCTGTCTGGTCGTGGTGTGAAAGTGCCAGGGTGCTCTGAGCCACCTCTCCTGCTGGGAGCCAAGGTGACAGCCACACACAAGGAGCCCCAGCACCCATCAGACATGCAGAAGGAGTGCATGGACCAGTGCTGTAGCCCCTGTTGCAAGCACAGGGGCTACAAGGACCCTGTTTGGGCAGAGACTTCCCTGCTGCAGCAGTGCTAGGTTCCACAGACGTGGGGCATGGCCCCACTGATACAGTGCTGCTGCAGATCCTTGGACCCACATCACACCCAGCCTGGCCTGGGAGGTGCCAAGACCCGAGAGGGCAACAGTGCCAACCTAGTCTTTGGAAGCACAACTCTACCACCAGCTCAAGTCTCTAATGCAGTTGATCAGATAAAAACAAGGGGAGGTTCTGAAAAGCCAAGCAGAAAGGCAAAAACCCACACAGAGCAACAGCTCACAGGAAGAAACTGCACAGAGCACCCTGAGCCGGGGAGCAGCAGATCTGGTCACCTCTGTGTGACCATGGCACTGACTGAAGAACCTGGGGACTGGGAACAACTGGATTCAAGCTGGAGACAGAGGTGGGATGGCTCAGGCAACCTTACACGGTTCCTCACTGCTCCCTGCCACTGGGAACCACCAGGTCACTGGGTTGGGCACTGGGTTTCCTTTGTTATAGTCTTCCTGCTCCTGACTGTGGTGTCAGAGGCTCCTGTCAGCAGGAGGAGCAGTGGCATGCAAGGACTGTGCAGTGACAAATGGAATTTGGGACTGACACTGTACCGGTAAATGAAGTCCCATGTTGATAAATGCAAAGTGATGCCCTTTGTAGTAGGGAAAACTGACACCTGACAGGGCTCTGAATTAACTGCTCCAGCCCAGGAGAAAGTCTGGGCACCCCTGCAGGGGGCACAGCGCTCTGCCTAGCACACACCACTGCAGCCAAGGGCCTGGGCAGGGAGTGACAGGAATATTCTGGTGTCCTTGTGCCCATCACACAGCACCATGCAGTCTGGGGTGGGGGGCTCTGTCAGGGACAGATCACACGTCCTGTGGAAATGCAACTTGTTTCATTGTAAGACTTGGAGTGGCAGTTAGTCCCCATTGCAGCATCACAGGAGAGTTCCCATATTTCATCACCCTTCTCACTGAGGAAATACAAGCATGAGGTGAGATCCCAGTCTCTGCACCTCCTCATCCCCATCAGCCCAACCCTACAGCCTCTGGGTCGCTGAAGACTGCTAACACCCACCCTTTCCTTCCCAGTTTAGGGAGCTGAACCCCTTCAGCACCCAAGTCAGCTTGTTGGAGCTGTCTGCTGTATTTCCTTACTCTGTTGGAGAACCATGTAGAGGAGGGGCTTCCTCAGCCTCCCCTGTAGGCTCAGGGTCACTCTACCGTATGGTTAGGTTAGGTGTCTACTTTTGGACCAGTGGGAGTCCTAGTCTCTGCTGCACCACTGGGATGATGACTGCAAACTGAGAATCAAAGCCTTTGCTAAATCCAGAGGTTTCCAGGTGAAGGAAACAACAGAAAAGACCAAATGGCTTCACCACTGACCTCCTGCTCACATCATCACCAGCACAGCCCCTCTGAGAGGAGACTGGGGAAGCTGCCACAGCAAACCTGGTCCAGGGCTGACAGTGATTTGGAGCAACACACCAGGATGGAATGTCCTGGCTTGGTGGGCAAAGACCGCTATTACCATCTTTAGCCATTTGAATTAAGTCTTTATGGGGTTCCCTAAAGAAGCTGGTTGGATGCTGTGGGACTGAGGGTGATGACAGACACCCCAAGGCTCAAGATTCCTGTTTCAGCAGAGGCTCTGGAGAATGTTGCTATCTGGACAAACCTAGAGGCCCCTTCCCAGTCGAACTCATGTCTTGGTGTCCCACAGGCTCCCTGCCCAGCTCTGGGTCCTGTGTTAGAAACCACAAAGACAGCAACAGTTCCTCAGAATAAAAACCACTGCACTTTCAACAAAAGCAAAGCATTGTCTGACCCTCAAGGAGCTTCCTGCGGTGGAGGAACCATTCTGGGAGACTCTCCATTGCCAGCACAAGTCTTCTGAATGGGCAAAGCCAATAGAAATGGGCTCTTGTGGTAGAGAGATCTCCTGACCCAACAAGCCCCATCAGAAACCCAGTGCTCTGAGCTGCGGAGCTGCCCCAGGTCAGAAGATCCTTCCTACCTTCTGCAGCTGCGCTGGGGCCATCTGGCCGAGTGGTCCCAGTGCTCTTTTTCCTACGATGCTTTTTCCTGTTGGCATGTGGTGATGGCGGTGGCTCTAGCTTTGGGCTGGCGGCACTGGAAATGTTGGGGCTGGAGCTGAGGGAATCAGCAGTGCCATTAGCTGGAAACAGAGAGAGAAAGAGTCACCCACAGTGAGAGAGCGACCCCTACTCAGCCCAGGGACCACCCAGTGTCCTGGACACAGCTATACTGCTCCCCTGCCCCATGGTAGAAGACAGTCCCGACACCCACCCCAGCTCAAGGATTCGTGTAGGGTCACCGCACGGGGACAGTGCTGGTGTCTGCGTAACTGGGGTGAGCACAGCGGCATCACTGGGGCAGCGCCACCTGCAGAGCCCTCAGCTCACTCCCTGTAGGTGCTGCTAGTGGGGGGACAGGTGTGACTGGGACAGTCCCAGGGACTACTCTCACCCCTAGGTCTTGGGGTCTGCGGAGTTGCCGCAGAGGCACCAGTTCCCCCCATCCCAGCAGGGCTCTGCCAGACGAGGTGACTGGGGTTCCACACTTAGGAACCTGAGCAGGATGGTCTCAATAGGCTTCCGATACGGAGCTGAAGGAGCCGCATCCCCAGCAGCAACGCACCAAATTTATCCTCAATCATACTGTTCCTTACAATTAATAGCAGAATTAGAAACAATCAGGGAGCTGCCTAATTACTGTCAATTAGAGCGCGCTAATCAAGCTCCGATCACACACACACACGCTGCCGCTGCACTCACCATTAAATGTCAAATTTCATTAGAGACCAGCAACAAAATCAAAAGCCTGACATTCAATTTCAGCAGCACACACAGCGCAGTTCCCAATCAGCATAAAAATGCACAACTCGGGGAGTGACGGCGCAGAGCCCTCGCTGCTCCGTTAACCCTCTCCCAAAGGTGCTCCTGACACTCCAGTGCCTGTAACCTGCTGGATGGCCAGGGTGGACCTGCCAGGTGGCCAGGGGGGATCCTCTGCACAACCCAGAGCCTCGCGCTGGCCTCCAGCCCCACATTCTGTGACAGCCAGCATCAGGACAGTGATGACAGTGGCTAACAGGGGCAGCATCTTTGGGCAGTGGAGATGGGTCAAACTGTCTCCCTGGGGCTTGGTCTGTCTCTGCAGAGCTGGACAAACTCCAGCACTGGGATGGGACTGTCCCACACTCAGGTCCCAGGCCCCTGCGAGGCTAGGAGAGGATGTGGCACCAAAACCCTTCCAGCCCAGCTTCTGCCCCATGGACACACTGGGGTGGGGGTTCTCCCCCGTGGAGCAACAGCCTTCCCTTGACAATTAGGAGAGAAATCTAACAAAAATCAGACTCTCATTTAAAAACCCACATTCCTGACTCTGTTCAACAGGACCCCACCTGGAGCAGCTGTGAAGAACCTTTGTCTCCCAGCGCAGATACTGCAGGGGACCTGAACTTTCACGTGTGAGACTGCAGTGGTGCCCCCAGCCCCTCTCTGTTGCCCACCTGCTCACTAGAGGGTCCCCTGGGACAAACCAGCCAGCACCAATACCCTGCCCCACTCCAGGCTCAGAGCACACCAGGACCCTGTGGTTCGTCATGGGCAACACCTGGGTGGGTTGCAGAGGTCCCCAAACACAGAATGTGCCAGAAGCCTGTCTAACCTGTCCACCCCATTTCCATGCTGGGTTAGCTCTGGCTCAGCTCAGCCCTATAAGTGCTGGGGGGTACAAACTCATTGCTTTCCAAGACAGTGCAGGGCCATGGCACTGTGAGCTGGGTGATGGCACCACAAGCTGGGCAGCTACTCCAGAAGAACCCTGGGACAGCTGGGCAGGTGGCCCCTCATACACTGAGTGTTAGGGCATGCCAGGACTGACCCACAGAGCATGGGGTTCAGTAGCAGGCAGTGGGACCTGAGAGTCAGTGAGCAACCAGGAGCACTTGAGACATGATTAGTGCTGAGCCTAGTCTCACCCCTCTGAGTCACAGGAAGAAGCATCAGCCTCTTGACCCCTGTCTTTGTTCCCCAGGTCACTCTCATGTGAAGCAGTGAAAAGCTTCAGGTGGCCACAAGAGCACCAGACCCAGGGCAGGTGGAACTGGCAATGTGACCAGCCCGGGACCCTAGGTTCCACTGCACGGCTGCTGAGAGCCTCAGTGCTGGTTTCTGGGACACGAGGGCACTAAGGCAGGCAGCTGCTGCCTGGAGGAGCTGTGCCATGACATTCTCTGGGTGAAGGCACCACATCTATCGACTCCAGCACTGCCCATCTGCTGGCCTGTGCCACTACAGTGCATGGCTGTCTCCCACAGGCAGGACAAGGTGAGGACCCCCCCCCATCCCAGTATGTTCCAGCCCATCCCAGAGCCTCACACTGGCATAACGGCGGCTGCCCTGCTGCACCCCGTGTCCAAGAGTCGGGGAAAGGGGGGGGTTTAGGGGAGGTCTGCATGCACCACATTAATGCTCAGAGCTGCGCCCTTCCGCTCCCGTCGCCTGCGCTGCCCCATCAGCAGTAACAGTCTGATTAATTCGCTTCCAGCAGGGAGCTGATGGGGCCAATGATGGAGCCGCTGCATCAGGCGCGCTGAAATTGATAGTTTTTCACAGTTACAAATGAGGAGCCTCCTCAGCTGCAAATGGCGCCCGCACAGTCGGACTCCGGTAATGATCATAAAGAGGCTCTTTTTAAACTGCGAAAGCCCCTGGGACCGAGCGGGGGGGCGGCTGCCGCGCTAATGAGAACTACAAGGGGCGAGCAGGCATGGAAATGGCTCCTCCACTCTTGATGTGCATTTAACTGCTTTTTTAGTGCGGCGGCAGAGCCAGGAACGAAGGAGTGATGAATGCGGCACAAAAGCATTTATTTTCCAATTCGGCAAAGTGGCTACGTTGGGAAATGTATGAATTATTTTAATTCACTCGACTGTCCTGAAACAGTGCGGAGAGCTGGGGAGCCAGGGGAGAGAGGGCGGCGGGGGCTCCGCAGACGGGAATCACTCCTGTTCCCTCAGCTGCTCCAAAAGCTGGGAGCTACAGGGTGCTGAGGAGGAGCTGGGAACGGGGAGCAGTGGTCACCACTGGCACAGTGAGCTGAGAGCAGGTGTAGGAGTGGGGTCGGAGCAGCCCTTGGTGGGAGGGAAACTGCCTCACTGTGCTCAGCAGGAGGGTTCCCCCCTGGTTTGGATGCTGCCCACAGACCCTCACAGTGGTGGTGGCCCCAGCAAGACCCTAAAGGTTGTGTCCAGCACACACAAGCAAACCTTGGGCTGCCAGCCACAGGACAGAGTTCAGGATCACCCACCCCAGCACCACCACATGACCCCTCCCCACAAGCTGCCACAAAGGGGATCCAGGTCAGACCAGCTACTTACGGGGGTTGGGGCAGCTCCCGGGGATGGCTACAGCCTCGTTCCACTGATCTGCGCTGGAGACGGAGTAGGAGCGCTGGTGCATGCCGTCAGGCTTCGAGCTGAAGCCCACCAGGTTGATGCCACTGATGGAGCGCTCTGAGTGCAGGGAGGTGCTGCTGGTTGAGTGGGGGGCACCTGTGAGAGGGACATGAACTCAGCTCTAGTGCCCAGCAATCCCAAACCCCCAAGAAAGGAACAGTTTGGGACGTAGAGGTCATCACTGAAGATCACTCAGGGGTTCAAAATGGGTCAAATGCTTGAGAATCCCAAAGATCAGAGCAGCAATCAGAGTGGTTCTGACAGACCCTCCTGCTGCTCAGTCTGTTGCCTTACAGGGGTGACCCTCCTACAAGGATGGCCCTACAGCTGCCCACCACCAGCACTTCCCTGTGCTTTCCATTAGGGCACTTCAGCCCTAGCCACACAAAACAAGAGCTCCAGGAGCTTCCCTAGGTTCCTGTTCTGAAGCTCCCTCTTTCCATGCTCAGAGGTGTAGGTGCTGAGCTGGGAGTCCCCTCCAGCCCCTCTGGCCAGCACCACATCTGCAGTCTGATCTGAGACCTCGCTCTGGAGCTGCCCATCCCACAGAACCCCTGCACAGGTGAATGTTGTCCTGCCACTCTCTAGGGAGAGTGACTGCACAAGCCCTGGGCAGCCTGTCGCAGTGCTCAGGCATCCTGCACAGCTGGCAGAGAGCCCTGTCACGTTCCACGGGAGATTTTGGACATTAAGTGACATTTCGTCCCTGCTGCTTCCAGGAAAACCTAAGAAATGGTATTTTAAACAGTGCTGCTACCCTAGGTCGTGCCTGCCCTGGCAGTGCCACCATGGACTCATGGTGCCCACCAGGCTGAGCTGCTCGTGGGGCAGAGCCAGAGCTCATCTGTCTCCAGTCTGGCTGCTGCTCCCCCTCCTCTCTCCTTCCTTTCCTCCCTCCCTCCCTTCCCTTGTTCAGTGCCACAGAAACACGTGTAGAACCATGACACTAACTTTGCCTCTAATTAGCCCTTAATTTACAAGACACACTCGGAAGGGTAATTAGCTGGTGCTCGGCTCCTGACTGCCGCATCCATCTCCTCTGCCTCCTTGTGGGAAGGAGCCCGCTGCCACGGGAGTGGGGACAGCACTGCTGCCCCAGTGCTGGACACAGTGGGGTCCTGGGGACCCACTGTTGGAATGGGACTGGACAGGATGGGATCACAGAATCCCTGACTGAGTTGGGTTGGGAGAGAGCTCAGAGACCATCCAGTCCCAGGCTCCTGCAGCGACACCTTTCACCAGACAGGGTTACACAGAGCCCCATCCAACCTGGCCTTCAACACTTCCAGGGATGGAGCAGCCACAACCTCTCTGGGCAGCCTGTGCCAGTTCCCAGGGATGGGAAAGGACAGGATGGGACAAAATGGGATGGGACAGGTGCCCCTAGAGCTCCAACAGGACTTGTTGGCCCCAAACCAGGCTGCACATGGGCACGCTAAGTCACATAGTTCCTCGTTAGGAGTAACACAGACACACCCGTGCTCTTGAAAACCCCACTGAGGACAGGGGCAACTCCTTCTTTTCCATGATCATGCAACAACCTGAGCAGGGCTGAAGACACTCAGCCATGACACATCAGCTGTTCTCTGTGAGCTAGCTCCCTGGAACCTGATGTGTCCTCCAGGACACAGCCGAGGGGCCGGTCAGTGTCACAGCTGGACACACTCAGCACACCATCAGCCAGAGGAGAGTTACTAGGGTGATGGTTGGGGCTGATCTCATTGCTGTGGTTGGTGCTGGTGGCTCAAAGGTGTTTGATGCCATTTCGCTGGATGAAGAGGACAAGGTCCCAACACTCGTCCTCCTCTGGCCAGTGCACACAGCAGCCAGCAGCACAGAGGTGTCCTCACACCCTCAGCATTGCCCTGTGAGAGCTCAAAGGAAAGACAAGCTGTCTCTGGCTGCAGTTACTCAACAACAAATTGTGGCCACCAGAAGAAAGGTCAGATGACAGCTAAATCCTACTCTGCCTGGGCTTCTTCACAACACCAGCACCACTGCAGGAGGGCTCGATGGGACAGGATCATCATCAGTTGTGAACAGCAAGGTGAGCTGGTAGCAGAGGAAACACTCACAGAACCACAGAACTGTTTAGGCTAGAAAGACCTCTAAGATCACCGAATCCAACTATTAACCTAACTGTCCCAAGTGTCCACCATCAAATCAGTTTGCAGCTCCCATGAAAACCCAAGGTGCAGACATTGTCCAGAGCAGTTACTGCTGCCTGCAACAAGCTTTGCTGTAGGGTCCTTCAGTGGAACAACATTCACTGGAGCATCATTATTCCTGCAGGGGGTCATCCTTTCTGCTTGAGTGGAGGACTGGGCCTCATGCTATGGAGAGAGCTTGGCCTCAGCTCTTTAGGCTTCTGCTGATTCTCAGCTGGGCTGTCCCAACCTGCCCTTCATCCATGTGAGAAGCCATCAACAGCAGAGGCCAAGGCAGTGGTGGAGGGATTGGGGAAAGTCAGGAGGCTGGTTGGATACCTCATCTCAGCTAAGACTGGTTGCATGTTGTTCTGATTCCCAGAAACACAACAGAATAGATCCCCATCCCATGACTGCCCCGAGGACAGACAACCCATGTCCATCCCCACCTCGGCACTGGCAGTTTGGGAATTCCCCCTCAGTAAGTGGCCAAGGGCAGAGCAGGTCTTGGCTCTGAAGTGCCAGGACTTCTTCCACCACAGGAAGAGGGACATCAGTGCCATGTGGTTGAGACTGCTGGTTGTACATCACATGATGGTGATGAAGGACACCCCAGGAGAGAATCACAGAATCATCTGGGCTGTTAAAACCCTTTGAGCTCCTTGAGTCCATCTACTCACCCAGCATTGCCAGGTCCCTGCTAACCCCTGTATCTCCACAGTTTTGCAACCCCTCTAGGGACAGGGACTCCTCCACTGCCCTGGGCATCCTGGGTCAGGCTTGGACAACCCTTGTGGGACAGAAATTCACCCTTAGGGCCTACCTCAACACCCCCTGGGACAACTTGAGGCCATGTCCTCTTGTCCTGGGGAGAGGAGGCTTACATACCTTACTCCAACCTCGTGAAGTTCAGGGAGTTGTGGAGAGTTAGAAGGTCTCCCCTGAGCCTCCCTTTCTCCAGTACAACTGTCCCCAGTTCCCTCAGCTTCTTCTTGTACTCCAGACCCTTCCCCAGCTCTGTTGCCCTTCTCTGGACCCATTACACTGGGGTGATGGGGTGAAGACACCCTTGTGTGAAGCAAACCAGACACATCCCCAAGAGTCACTAGTTACCACCTCCCATTAACAAAACCCTGGGAGAGCAGCTGCCAGCTCATCTCCAGTAACTCCAAGTCAAACTAGAATGACTGAGTACCCTGACTGTCAAGAATAGAAACCTCAACACGCTGCTCCTGGGCTGGACTGGCACCCGCCTCCAGATGGTGGGAAACTCCTCAGCCCTGAGAACCCACTGGGTTCTTGAGGGGAGGTGGGAGCCAACAAGGCTGGGGAAGGTTGTCCTGTGGGCTCCGTGCTGGTGGTGACACTGTTCTCCACTTGCTATCAGTGTTCAGTCAGCTGTCATGTACCCAGGAACATAGCAGCCCCGCAGCACCCTGACAACCTTCCCAGAGCTGTGCCTTTCCCTGAAGAAGCTCTAGAGCCACCAGAGTTTTGGTCAGACTGTATTTCTGACCAAGGTACTGCACGTGGCTTTGCTGGATGCAGTCGGTCCCTTCCTTCAGAACAATCCCGACCAGAGACGAGGCTAAAAACTATTGTCTGGCTGTTACCAGCCAGAATCACAGGATAGAGGTGTCATCTGAATGACCAAGTCCTCCCTGGGAGATGGTAGCAAGTCCCAGCATCTGCACAGCCCCACAGACCCCTTCTGAGCTGCCAATGTCCCTCCCAGCTCTGCCACAGCCCATGTCTCTGCGGAACCACTGACATAACTTAGGGTGACCGAGATGCCTTAGCCCAGTTCCTGAGTGAGGCCACCAGGACCTGCCAGCCTGCTCACGGTGGGAGGTACTGTCTTTGTGGGGCCTTGCAGATCTCTGACCTGAGGGAATCTCTCTCCTTAGGAGAATAAGGGTTGGGACATACACGCATGTTGAGTGATATTAACACCCAGTTCCTGTCAAAGCCAACCCATGGTGTGTACAATCTGCCAGGAGAAACTGCTCTGTGGAGTCCAGACATCCCTGGGAGGTCCCAAGAGCTGATCATTATCCATTTCCCACCTCCCAGCCAGAACCTGGGGGCACACACTGTGAGCCAAGGCATCCCAAGTCGACACAGAACCAGCAGAACCCCTGTAAACCCCAGGAGTCTGCCAACAGGTCCCTCAGGGACCCCCAAAGCCTTGGGCACCAATGGCAGCTGCAGCTCTTCCCAAGCACCACTTTGGAGCTTTGGGCGAAACCACAGGTTGCCCAGGGAGGTTGTGGCTGCTCCACCTCTGGAAGTGTCCAAGGTCAAGTTTGATGGGGCTCTAGGCAATCTGGTCTGGTGAGAGGTGTTGCTGTTCAGGGCAGGGGGCCGGAACCGGGTGAGCTCTGAGGTCCCTTCCAACCTAAACCATTCTAGAACTCCATGAAGAACCTGGCAGCACCTACAGAGCCTGGAGCACCCCTGTGCATCTCCATGGCCAATTAAAGGTGACTGGAAGAGCAGGTAAGAGAAGAATCTGGCACATCTGGCCATGGAGTCTGACAGCACATCCAGCCAGGGAGTCCAAGGCAGCCAAGGAGGAGTCTCTGGCTGTTGGATCATTTCTGCATTGTGGAAAACTGCACCTTAGGTCTCCCAGTAATTTCCTTCTGTCTGAGCCACAGCCTATCTCCTAGAAGATCTTCTAATCTTGATTAGAATATTGTCGGTGACAGGGAAATCAGAGCGACTCTTGATAAGCAGTCCCAGCGGTTAATTACTCTTCCTGCTGAAACCTGCACCTTATTTCCAGGCTGAATTGTCTTCCTTCTGATCCTGCGTCCGGGTGTATTTTCATCTGACAAAGAGCACCTACTAGAAAATCCTGCTCCTGTGCAGGTTCTTACAGATGGTGTGAAATAATCTCTTAACCTTTCTTCCCACAGACTAAACAAATGGAGCTCCTTGAGCCCTTTACCTTGTTGCAAGCACCTCACTGCTCTTGGAGCTCCTCTCCCATCCATCAATCCCCTCACATCACTATCTCCAGCCCTATAGATGTCCTCTCCATCCCCAAACCGAGTCAACATCAATGCTCCAGAAGGACCTCAACCACATCTTGTAGAACCTCTGAATTAAACAATTCATTCCTACTGATTCAAACCTGTCTGATATCCTACCTGCTGTTTCACATGTTCCCTAATTGCAGCTGGAATATGAGGAACCCACCACTGTGCTGAGATGCACCAGCTTACCTCTTCCCAGACTCCAAGCACCAGTGTTCACTCAGTGCTTCATTCTCCCCTGTATTAACCACTCTGCTGTAATGAACAAGCGCCGGGTTTGGGCATCATCAGTTCCTAATAAACGTGAAAAAACCCTTTTCGCTGTCTCTGGCTCTGCTGGTTATCCTCCCCACAGCTCTCATGCAGCCATGGCAGTGCAGGCTGCTGGGACCAGTCAAGGGGGAAGGCAGACCCCAGATCCATCACTTGTTTGTACTCTCTGTGGAGTCTCCACAGAACAAGTCAAAAAGGTGAAGGTAAGCAGCGACTGCCCTCGTCATGCGCAGGCTAAAAATACTGTCACTCAGTGACCGTGGAGCTCAGGACTAGGTGGCCCTTCAGCAGGAGCCCACCAGGCCCAGAGCACGTTGCTGATGGTGATGGAGACCCTGCAGGCAAAGTAGAGGACCAGGGAGGAGCTGGAGCTGCTTTAGGCTCTGCACCTGGATCTATGCTGGGGGAGGAACTGAGATGCAGGATTTGTCTGTTTTTCAACTAAAGCAGGTGAGATGAGAGAGAAGGAAGGGAGGAGAAAGGCAGCAGAGACCCCAGACTCAACAGGAGTCCACAGAGAAGCTGTTGGATGCAGCAGGCAGTGTTGGTTGCCCCTCAGTTAAGGCACCAACATCCCTGGGGAAGAAGGTGTGCCCAGGTGGTGCTGGAGTTCTTCCTCCAGCGGTGACTCCAGTCCCGAGCTCTCAATCTGGAGGACAACTCGCTATAAACTCTTCAGCTTCTCCCTGACTGTGTCAGTCCTGGGTGCGGTGCAAGGAAGCAGGGCAGGTATGAGGTGTGGTGACATCTCCTGGCTGAGCCCTTTGTGCGAGTCTGGCAACACTGGGGGCTAGCAGGGTCCCCCATAGCTGAGCAGGTCACTCTGAGGGCTGTTGGTCATTCATTACCAGCGGCAGGTGTGGAGCTCTGGCAAAGAGCTTCGTGGCAGCCAGAGACTGCAGCCATGGTTCCAGCTGGCCAGGCAGGACTACACTAGGGTCATCAACCACCTCCGTGCCAAAGCCTCCAGCTCCTGCTCCATACTTATTGATCCCTTCAGGTCCTGCCATTATTTACACACCCGGATAGGGACACCTAGGAGGACAGGACAGAACAAGGGAATCGTTTCCATCTCCTCTTAACCCACATTTTTATGCAGTGAACCATCCTTTTGAATTTACCTTTCTGCTCTCCAGTACAATGTTCTTTAGAAACTCCTAATTATGCCTCACTTCCCCCCCTGCCTTTAAGTTCCTTCTCCCAAATGATCTGGCTCATAATTGCTTTCAGCCTCATGAAATTGGCTCAGACCTACAGTTGTGTCTGTCTGTACTACACTCTAGTCCTGTTTTGAATTTTACTCTGCCTGAGCACATCAAAGTCAAGGTTACTTTTAGCGAAGCCACCAATAAACAGCCATTGTTTTAGTTCTTCAGTTCTCATCTGCTCTGATGAGGGTGACGACTTCGTTCTCCACCTCTCTGAAGCAAAAGGATTTGCAAAGTCTGGGGGAGCTTTAGTTTTGCTTGGCCACATCCTCTACTCACCACAGTAACTCAATTTATCCTCTAACACAAACCGAGGCATTCGTTTCAGACATGGAATTCCCAAGACACGTAAACCCAGGCGCTGGGGATGGCAAAAGGGAGGGAGGAGGGTCCTTGTCCCACATCTCTCTGCTGGCCCATTCCTGTGTCAGATGTGTCACATAGAGCCTCTGCAGCTCCCCAGAACCACACAGTGCACAACACAGACAAGTTACACTGCTGGAAGGACAAACCAGAGGAGATACCTTGCAGAGGGAGGTCGAGTCTGATATACACTACCATGGAGCAGGGAACAGATGTGGAGCTCTCAAGTTTGCTACAAGGGGAAGGAACTGGACAAGTGTTTTAAGCACACATGAGCCCTGCTTGCTCTGCCCACAGGGTCTGCCTGGCCCCAGAGATACAAACCCCACTGCCACAGCACCAGGAATAACTGTGGATGGGCTGGAATCCCAGGTCCTTGGGAGGGGATGGGGCAAGAACTGCTCTGCTCTGATGACTCCATCCCTCATCTGCTGGCAGTGGGGTCTCCTCTGTCCTCTGGGACACCCTACCCACTTCCCAGCTGCAGGGCAAAGACCCCAGGACTGACTCCACAGGTACAGGACAGGAGCCTGTGTTATGGACAGGCATCAGGCTGAGCCTATTACAAGCTGCCCCCTGCCCCTGTCCTCTTGCCAGCACAAGCTGGTCTGTGAGAAGAGGAGCCATGGAAAAAGTCCCTAGTGCTTGCCAGGAGAGCATCAGCTTGCCCATGGCCCTGTCCGCTTTGGCAACGCAGGACAAGTCATTTACACTGAGAGGTTTGCAGGTGGCTACTAATGAGACCCTCTTTATCCTACCCCAGGTGCCCTGTACCCAAATGCAAGACGATGCTCTCAGCTCCACCTGGTCTCCTCTGCCAGCCTGGCACAGCTCAGGCCACCATGGCCTGCGTCCGCCCTCTGTCTTCCTCCTTGCCCCTCCTCTTCTGCTCACTTTCTCCGAGGCCTTTCTCCTGGCTCAGTCCTGCCACGTGCAGCTCCGTTAGCGTTCTAGCAAGTAATAAGTGTATCAAGTCCCAGTAATTATCTCTAATTAGGGTTAGTGATTATACTGTTGGGTTGGAGAAAATCAATCTCTGGTTTCCCATCAGGGAGGGCAGAGGCAGTGGGGTGGGGAGGGGGTGAGCGCTGGTAGCTACCTCCAGTGCTCTCAGTCCTCCCACCAGCAGCTCCCTGCCCACACACTAATAGCACCACTTGGCCCTGGGACCAGAAGCAGCGTGTGGGGAGATGGAACTGGTCCAAGGAAGGGGGAGGGAGATGCCTCAGAGACACAGAGCACAGCCAGGGTTGTGATGGCAGTGCTAGCATGAACACTAGTGACCATCTCACCAGGACAAGGCAGCGCCTGCAGCTCCTTCTCACAGAGACAGCAGGGCTTGTGCCCTGTGCCCAGGGACAGGGTGGGGTGCTGGAGCTGCAGGGCAGTGTGGAGCATCTCCAGTGGGTATAGGGCTGTTAGGTGACACAGTCAGGCAATGCTCTGCAGCCCCAGTGAAGCCCGCCCCTGCAGCCCTGCCCGCTCCTGGAGAACATGAACCTCAAGTGTCTCATCCTGGCTGGCGTCTGAGGGGGAAACGGCAGCAGGACTGGACACACTGGAAAGCAGCAGTGGGTGCAGGTGAAGACCAAAGTGGAGAAGCCAGAGCAGCCCATCACACACGTGATAAGCTGCTTCCTGAGAAAAGGCACCACAAAGTGCATTTGTAACACCCAACCTCAGGGTCCCATGAGCTGGGTGCTCCCACATGCCCAGCAGCAAGGCAATGCCTGTGGCCATCAAAACAGAGGGTCAAGAGAGCAGGTTTCTAACAGACAGGCAAAGGTACAAGAGGTTCTGGACAGAAACTCCAACAACAAATCAGAGAACAGCCACCAGAACTCTGGCAAAAGGAGCCTAAGGAGGAAAAGCAGGACTGAAGAAGGAGGTGCTGACCTTCCCCCCATGGCTGTACAGAAATCCAGGCACCAGGCAGGAGCTGACCCCTCATCATCATGGCTGGACAACAGCTTGTGCAGCTCCTAAGGATGGTGAGAGGAGGCAGCTCTGCTCTCAGGACCTTCTGGAAATGAAGCAAGTGATGAAGCTACTCAATTCCCCCAAGGCAAGTGAGTCATCGTCCCCCTAGGAACAGCAACACCTCTGTGTCTGCAAGGTCCCAGTAAAGTTGGGAAATGATACAGCAGTGATGGGGTTTCTGTATGGCCAAAGAGGCACCCTTGAATCTGCAGAGACTGTGTGGCTTCATCTTCTCTTTGCCTCAGTTTCCCTTCTATAAACAGAAACAGTAACTGAGAGGAACATGAAATACACCCTGACTTGCCTCAAAGAAACCCCTTAATCTGACCACGCACACCTCAGCCTAAAACATCAGGCTGATCCAGCCTATCTCAGTCTTTCAGGATTCTGTCCATCAAGATCTGCTGGAGCTCTCCTGCCTCACTTCATCCTTTCATGATCCCCATGTACTCCCCCTCCTCTTCCCTATGAGGTTCTGACCATTTCCAGTTTGTGCTTAATGCAGATCCTTGGAGCAACAGCTCCAACCTCACATTTGGATTCATCCTGCTACTTCAGATAAACATTTGTACGATGCTACCGTGTGAACATTATCACTAATTCTTGATATTGATAACATACATATGAATTTGCAGCATTTCATACATGATTCATGGCACAAAGTATTAATTGCAGATCAATTTCAATAAATCTCTGATCCTGACTTCATCTTCAGACTGCAAACAACCCTTTAACTACTGTTGGGAATGATGAAGGTCCCACTCTGACAAACACCACAGAGCCTTATCCTCAGCAAAGGGACATGTAACTGCTCAGGTTGGAGAAGCCCTTCAAGCTCCTCTGGTCCAACCATTAACCCAGCTGTCTCAACCCACCGCTAGACTCTGTCCCTGAGCTCCAGATCTCCATGACTTTGAAACACGTCCAGGGATGGCGATTCCACCACCTCCCTGGGCAGCCTGTTCCAAGGCCTGATGACCCTTTCCATGGAGAATTTTTTTCTCATGGCCAACCTAAACATCTCCTGGCGCAGCCTGAGGCCATTTCCTCTTGTGCTGTCACTTGATCCCTTCGAGAAGGCACCAATCCCCACTTCTCTCCATCCTCCTCTCAGGTAGTTGCACACAGCAATAAGGTCTCCCCTCAGCCTCCTTTTCTCCAGACTAACCAGCCCAAGCTACCTCAGCTGCTCCTTACAAGGTTTGTTCTCCACACCCTTCCCCAGCTCTGTTGCCCTTCTCTGGACTCACTCCAGCCCCTCAACATCCTTCTTGTATTGAGATGCCCAAACCTGATCCCAGTACTTGAGGTGGGGCCTCCCCAGTGCCCAGTCCAAGGGGTTAATCCCTTCCTGAGCTTGTCCTCCTCAGTGCCCAAACATTCTTCCCCTCATAAGGAGAGAAACGACCCTGCTCTGACCTAAGGAAGAGGAGAAAGGCAGGGGCTAATCCCACCAGCCTCTCCTGCCATGACCTGTGCCACCCCGCTCTCTGCTGCCTCTTCTCTCCTCAATGTCATTGTCCCCCGTGGTGAGCAGCGGTGTGCCAGGGAAACAGGTTTTCCCTTTTCTTTGTTAATTCTTCCCTCATTACATTTGAAATTCCACAATCAGTGTGCACTGTAATTGTCGAATTTGATGCTAATGATTAATGAATTAAACATGGATCCATCAATTAGTCCTCGGAGAATAATTCTGCATAAAGCAGCAGATAATGTAATTACAGTAACAAAGATAATGAGATGTTAACATCGACGGAGCCCGACGTGACATGATCACAGCAGGCTCAGCAACCCCGGCCTGGGGGAGCCCATCCCTCACTCTGCAGAGGCAGAGCATCGGGGGGCACCGGGACTGGCGGGGGGGCCCCGCTGCTGCCCCGCTCCCTCCACAACACTGATGCGGAAACATGCTCCCAAGCCATCGGCTCTGGACGTGACCACTGAGCGTGCTGAGGGGTGTACAGCACGAACCCCACAAAAGTCCTGCAGCTGCTTAGCAGCCCAAAACCCCTCCAGCTCTGCTGGTTAACTGGGATCAGCACAGGCTCCCCATCAACCCAACTGGCAGAGAAGCTGTGGGTCAATGTGAGCACAGAGCTCTGCCAGGACAGCTGGACTCTCCAGAGCAAACAGGAGCCCAGCTGCATCCCAGGCAGTGCCTCCTCCTCCTCCAGGCATGCTGGGGAAAAGGGTTTCCCTGGGCTTCAGAAGGAATGCTGCAGCAGCAGCAGGAGGAAGAGAAGGATGATGAGCAGGAGGAAGAGGAGGGCTCACAAGCAGCTGCCCTGACAAACGAATCAGACAGTGCAACTGCTCTTCAAGGTAAAGGTGACCCAGCAGCATCAGCCCTTTCCAGCACTTCCCCCAACATAAAACACTCAACCTGAACATCCCCTGGTGCAACTTGAGGCCATTTCCTCTTGTCCTATCATTTGCTGTTTGGGAGAAGAAACCAACTCTCTCCTTGCTCCAGCCTTCGAGGTATTTGTACAGAGACAACATCCATCAGCAACAACACCTCACACCTGCATCCCTGTCTAGCCCCAAAGACTGGGGTCCAGCATCCACCAGCCCCGGTGAACCCACTGGAGCTGAGAACCAGCCTCTGCCTGCCAGGTGTGATCCCATGTTAGCGCTGGCAGCTTACAGTGGCACCAGTGCCTCTGGCACTTATAGCAGTACCTGGATGGCTTTTCTGTGGAGAAATACTCTGCAAACCCTGCAAAGTATCTCTCTTGTACCTTTAACACACACCCAACCTTCACACACCCCAGTCACACCTCATTCAAGTGACAGGATGGTTGGCTCAGGAGAGCTCACACAGGTGAGTTCCCCCTCCCCACATGCCTGCAGTTTCCCAGGAACCACAGGTTCAGACCCCTCTGCCCCATCTCCCAGAACAAAGTCCCTCATTTACCGACCCAGTCACAGAATCACCAAGGTTGAAGAGACAACCAAGATCATCCAGTCCAACCATGAGCCCAGTGTCCCATGATGATGATGACGGTGGCAGGTCAAGCGCCTACATGCAACACACTCCCACCCAAAGCAGAGGGAGGATGACTCTGTCAGACCAAGGATTCCATCATCATCCCTGACCACGTCTGGGCTGCCCAAGGGATCCTTGTTATGATGGAACACAGGAGGCATCAAACCCTTGTTAAAACCCTCGGTCAGTGTGGGGCACTGAGCAAAACAGCTGGCATGGTCAGAGCATCAGTTGCCCAACAGAGGAGCAAAACAAGCCTCCAAAGGAAAACTAGGGGATAAGAAGGTGGTAGGAAAGTGCCAGGGAAACATCTCAGCATTCAAGATGTTTTTGTAAGGAACATCCCAAATGTTCTTCCCTTGGCACAGCACAGGCTGCCAAAGGTGACACTGGCTCACTGACCATGAGCTGGGATTTCTTGACATTCAAGGCCTGGATTTAGGGCTGAAACACACTAACACTGGTCACTGGCAGTTAGAGGTGTTTAAACCTGTAAGGGAACCTGCGCATGATCCCAGCTTCTCCTCCATCTCCGAACAGTCCCTTCACCAGTACCATTTCATTTAAAGTCAGGAGAACGTTACAGCTGGGAAGAGGAGAAAAAAATACCCTGAGCTCCAGAGCTTTCTGCTCTTGGGTCAAACCTAATGGATTTTCCAAGGGCCAAAGAAAATTTTTACAAGTTTCTAACTGAGGCAAAAACTGCTCCGAGGCAATCCCTGCACCAAATCCCTGACAACAGAGTTCATGGAGACAGAGCTCATGGAGACAGGGTTCCTAAACTGACAAACCAAACACAGAATCCCAGTTTAGCCGAGGACGGAAGAGTCTCTGCAAGGTCATTCTGCCCAAGTCCTGCCCTGGCTGGGCCACCCAGAGCCACTGGCACCAGACAGTGGGTGGGTTTTAGTTATGCTAGTGTAGGGTGATGGGACAAGTTCCCCAGGGCACCCCACTGGTTTATGTCCCTCACAGGTTAAACTAGTGGGGCACAATCATACCCTGAGTGCAGAGCCCCATTAAGTCCATAAGCACCTTTCCCATTCAGCTTTACTTAGTTCCAGGCTGAACTGTTTGTGCCCGCTCTGGACGCTTCTGAATCGCTGCCAGAGTGCAGCTGCACAGTATGTTTGTATCATGTGAGAAAGTTTATCCCTTTTTCTTCTCCTTCCCTTTATCTGCTGCTGCTTCTCTTGCCTTGGGACAGGGTTGTGCCTGTGCTAGACATTAATTTGCTCACTCACTCACCTTGGTACAGCTCAGGTCACATTGCAGCCACGGACCAGCTGCTCCAAACCAGCCCTTTGGTTTCCCCCAGACACTACTGGTGTCAGACACCCAATCACTTGGGTCTCCACAGCTCATGTTCTCTAAGGATTAACTTCTGCCCTGGCAGAGAACTGCAGACCAGGAGGTGCTCCGTCTCCAGCCACACTAAGTAGATAAGAGCTCCAGCCCCAAAGGCAGCAAACTCACCAAGTCCTGCTAATCTGAAGCACAGCAGATTCCTTACTGACCCCAAATCCAGCACTGGCACAGCCCCAGAGGACCATCAGTAAGTGTCAGTGCACTTACTGTGGTGACCACACTGTCAGCTGCCTTCGCACTAGGAGGCACCCAAGTGAGGTGAAAACATTCTCCAGAAAACACATTCCCATCTGTGCCCCAGGAGACGCTGCCCGACCACTGCGGACACTCCCAGAGCCAAGACACTCAGAATCTCACTGAGGCTGCTGCTGCGATGCTGCACTCTCAGGGGCTGTTGCCTCTGCTCAGGGGCACAGAGAGTGGCCAGGAGATTTCAAACCCACCAACTTCTGCTGAGAGAAGCCAATCGAATCCATCAAGACAGAGCCCCTGCACACAGCACCAGGCACACGAGCCGGACTAAGGAGCAACTTTTACAGAGGTAACTGATCTCAGCCCCAAGCCGTGCTAGCTCCACTGGCTCTCCAGATCAACTACTCCAATGCCTAATTACCCTCCCCACTAGGAAACTCCATCTCTCTCAAGTCTCAATTGCTCTAACTTCAGCCTCCACATACGGCGCCTCCTGGAGCTCTGTGGAGCAGCCCGAGGGCTCCAACACGCAGCGCCCACCTCCTGCTGCTGAGTCTCCATCAGTAACCGAGTCACATCCCCGTCAGCTCCCGGGAGCCCAACGGGACTGAGAGGGACTGAAAGCAGGGGACAGGGTTATGAGAGCATTGGGTTTGACATCAGCACAAGCTTTTCTGGGGTTTCTCTTTGAAATCCTCCTCCAGCTCCGATAACCTCCTCCAAGCAGGGGCTCAGACAAAGCATCCTACGAGCACAGGCTGGGAAGAGCCTCTGTGCAGCAGCAGGAGCTGCTGCCACACTCGGGAGGCACCGAGGGGGAACAGCAGTGGTGGAGAAACAGCAGTGTGTGGTTGAGAGTCAAAGCCCAGAGGTGCACATCCTTGGTCCATAAAGGAACTGCAGCCATTTGTTGGAGCTCAGCTGGCTGCAGATGAGTTTTGACCCTACAAACAGCAATGTGGGGTAGGCACGTTCATCATTTCACACAGCACTGCCTGTGAACCGCAGTTCCTGTGCCGTGTTTGAGGCTGAGGAGCCTAGCCAGCTCCTGGCATCTGCTCTAGCCCACCGAGTCCTCAGCTCCAGAGAGTTCTGGAGTGCAGAGCTAACAGAGCAGGACCAAACAGGACCAAGGTGGTGTTCAGCCTACCCCAGTAATGGTGGCACAATGTGCAGCACCAGAGTAAGAGGGTTTCTGCTATGAGCAGCACGATCAGCCCTCTCCAGTTACCACAAAAAGCAGAGAGGAAACTCCCACTGCCACACCAGAGCACTGTCCCCAGCTGCCTGGAGAGAAGGCATGTGGGAATGTCCTGGCCGAGGAGACCAGTCCTGAGGACAAAATGAAGGGAAACAAGGGTGGGAAGCGTGGGTTGAAGAGTTTCCCTGGGCTGGGTGAGACCCTTTCTGTGATCAGATGAAGGAAGCAGCATCAACACCACGAGGAAGCAGAGTCCTTCTTGCCTCCCTCCCTGTCTCTGTGCATGGAACAGCAGTAACAACCCAAGCCTCTCACACCACTGCTCCAGGGCAAACAAGAGAAGGAAAACAGGGGCCATCGGAAAGGAAAGAAACAGAAGAGAATTTGCCAGGGACCAAGAAACATCCCTGGTTCAAATGTCTTTTGCTTTAGGAAGCAACAGCTTACCCCTACAGCAACTCAGGCTCAGTGTTTCAGGGAGTCCATGCCACTACTTAGAGCCCTACCCCTCTCTTTCTGTCCTGGGCACTACTCAGCACAAACCCCAACAGGATCTTACCTGAGATCTGCTTGGCGCAGCCAGCATCCATCTGAGTGTGGTGGAAGCAGGACACCCCCAGTCCATCTGGTTAACAAGGCACTGTCATGTGCGAGATGGGAGGGACAGTGGCCAGTAGCCCCGTGGCCCTGTTGCAACACCTACCTGTGCCTGCTGCCAGCTGTGTGCTGCTCCGTTCCTTTGCCAGCCCATTGGCTTTGGGGCTGGCGCTGGGGGCTGCTGCTGTAGTGGCCCTGGGGAGCCGTTTGCCTGGGACCTTCACTGTGGTTCTCAGCAGATCAATCTCCTTCCCATGGACATTCTGCATGTAGTCCTAGAGCACAAGGACAATGGGTCACATTACCCACCACCCTCAGTTTCCCTCTCACCCATTTCATCCAAACTCAGACCCTTCAGCCACACATAGAATCATGGAATCATAGAATCATTAGGGATTGGAAGGGACCTCGAAAGATCATCTAGTCCAATCCCCCGGCACAGCAAGATCACCTAACTGGTTCCCAGCAGGTCAGCCAATATCCAGGAGGTGATGTGGGAGCTCATCATTTGCTGGCTTCTCTTCTCACAGAAGAGACCACATGCTGACCATATGGACAGAGAACCTTTACTCTCAGCAGCCTTCTTACCATGACCTAGGACTGGCTCTGCAGAAGTGCTGGTCTCATTTTCCATGCCCAGCTCTGACATGTGTGAACGCTGGAGTGCTGGCTGGGTATCGGACATCATGACAAGCCCCTTTGTGGGAGCCTAGTTGGGCATCAGAGATGAGATGGAGCAGAAGAGCCATTAGGTGGTAGCTGGTTCCTCCCGCCTGTCAACCACTGTCTTCTTCATCCCAGCACCCAGCCCTAACAGTCAATGCTATAACATGACAGAGGGCAGGGTAAGCAATGGGACACCTGCAAGCCTCCTCTGGGGTCACAGGTAGGACAATCTGAGCCCAACACAGCTCAAAGTAACAATCACCTGCATGGCTTCATGTTATCCAGAGCCTGGGGCTTCCATCATTTCTCCTGGAAGACTCTTTAGTGCAGAACCAGAGAGTCTCCATTTAACACTGACTGCTAACAGCTCTCTTCCCTGGCTCCTACCAGCGGCTCACCTGCTGGCTTCTGCCTATACTGAGGGCTGAGCCCTTCCCTGATACTTCTACTCTTCACAGCCTGAGAGGACACCACAGCTCCCCCTGAATCCTCTCCAATGCAGTGGGCTCTTCCCCAGGCACATGCCCCAGACAAGGAAGACCACACCAACATCTCCAGAGATGCAGAGTGCACTACCCTGCCTGGCTTCTGAGCAACCTCAGGACAGTGGGGATCAAAAGCTGACCTGGAGACTCTGGGAGGAACTAGAACGGAAGTGCAACCTCCCCTGGCTCTGCTGGGACAAGCACCACAACTGGGAGAGGAGAGGCAGCATCATCCCAGGTGATACTGTGGCTGTGCAGGGCTTTGGCTGCTCCAGTTCACAAGGAGGTCACCAAAATTATTAACTTGGAGCTGGTTCCTGATAAAGACATCAACAACATCAGTCTAAGGCCAATCATTCTCCCAGCCTTGTCTCAAAAAGGATGGTGATGGGGGCTGAGGACCATGCCTGTGGTCTCAGGTGAGACCTGCAGTGGTGACACTCTCTCAGCACCCTGCTCTGAGCTATTCACTTTCCACAGAGCCCTGTGCAGGCATACAGTCCTCAGAGCAAATCCAAGGGACAGTTCAGTGGGGCAGCAAACTCTGTGAGCTTTCAGCTTTGGGGTGACCTGACCTCAAACCACAGAACACCCTCTGGTATCCCAGGTACTCCCCAGGTAACCAGCCCCAGACAAACTCCATTCCAGGCCACTACCAGCTGGGTGAGAGCCCGGCAACACCCCTGGGCAGGGAATCTCAGAGGGGCTAGAGGATTTTCCCTCACTCAGCACAACTGCAGCGGTAGCCGGCTGCCTGCCGGAGCGAGCGGTCACCAGCGCTCTGCCTTTATTACATGCTATAAAACAGCAATTTCTTCCCAAGCCTCCTCGCTAATTACCCAGCCAGTTCTCTCATTTCATTTTATTACTGGAATTAACAACGAGTTCAAAGCGTGGAAAGCTATTAAGATGTGTGATTAAGCCACATTCAATTAGTTTCTACAAACAATTTAATTGATGTTGCAGATAGAATTAACAGAAGGTGATTGTGTGAATGGCTCCACTGGCTGCAAAATGGGAGACGCTGCCTCCGTAGCTCGGCGCAGCGCTGCACAGCCTGGCCAGTGGGGCTGGGCTCAGACTTCGCCACGAGCACCAGCTCTGTGAGGCTCTGGGACAGTGAGAGGAAACTGTGCTGGTCCCTGTACACAACTTGCTCTTCTCCCATCACTGAACACAGTCACAGGAAGGTAGGAGGACAAGGATGCCATGAGCAAAGCTGCAGTTAACCCAGGCTCAGACCCCAGGAACTCCACTGCTTCGGGCAGAACCCATGGCACCACCCTGTCCCAGAGATGAGGTGGAGGTGGTACCTGAGAGCAGGAGTCCAAACATGGGTCTGGGAAGATGGAATTCCACCAAGGAGCTGCAGAGCCCTGGATGCTGGGGCTGGACCAGCTCATCAGAGCAATCCCTGCGCTCCAGACCCACAGCTCAGGCCTGACCCTCAGTCCCAGCGGGGCTGCAGGTGACAAGACATAGATCCAGAAGCAGGTCAAGTGACAAACACCCAAAAGCAGATGAACAGCCCTGCCAGGAAGGTTTTGCCTGGAGAAATCTGAAGGGTGACCATGCCTGAGTCAGGCAGGACCTTCACTCCACAAGGCTCAGAAACACAGAGGGCAGATACTGGAGGAAGAAGAAAGGCAGAGCTGCAGGTTCCTGGAGTCTACTCCATCCCAAGACAGACAGAACATAGCAGAGAAGCAGAGCAGTCTAGGTGGGAGCTGCCCTGAATCACACCAAGGAGAAGCCTGAAAACCCTGCTGCATCCAATGTTCTGCCACCCCGCAACTCATGGCAACACAGGCTCATTCTGAGCCACACAGGGAAGAAGCTCTGGGACTCCACCTCTCACAGAGGTACCTCAAGATGCTGAGACTCCATGACCAAGGACCTGCACTGGTCCTCGCCAGCAGCTTCCTTGTCACGTGCTGGCTAGCCTAAGAGCTGGAAGAGACAGAGGAGCTCCTTCCTCTGAGACATGGCCTGTGTTAGTGACCTGGTCTGATCAACCCTCACGGGCTCTGTTTATGGGAACTTGCTTGGTACCATGGAAGACAAAGCCCCTGCAGCATCTCCCAACTGACTGGAAGATGGGGAGGGCACACTGGGACACCTTCTTCTGGACCACCTCATGCATCTATCCCCTCTGAGCAGGTAGGTCGGAGAGCAGACATCCAGTGGGATGGCAAAGTAAGATTGGGCAGAGGGGGCTTCTGTTAACCAGAGCCCGACACTGTGCCTCAGGGAGGTGTCTCCTTCCCTGTTCCTAGAAAGCCTGCAGACCCCCCATACTTGCAGAAGCCAGAGCTGGGAAGTGATCAGCTCCATGTTCTACAGCTCCTCATGCTGTTAGTCCTCACTCTTGGTAAACATGGGGCAGCACATCCCCTATCTGGAGTGCAAGGTCCAAAGTCTTCAGTGAAACCAGGGGCAGAGAGGCCCATCTTGGTCCTTTCTTAGCCACGAGCTGTGCATCCCCAGTAGCATCCAGTGGGAGCAAACCCAAACTCTGCTCAGAGATGCTCCATAATGAAACAAATTGCTGAAGAAGGGCAGTGAGGAAAGGGAGTGACACCAGCCTAGACCATCCCCCTGAGAAAGAAATGGTGCAAAAAGGAGAAGCCTGGAGAAATCAGAAGAGTGATTCTGATCAGAAGCCTCAGGAGCAGCAGCACCTGAGGGCAGTGAAACACCACCCTGGAATTGCTCATGGCTGATTGTCATAAAGGCCCGTGACATGTCTGATGGAAACAGGATGAACCCACAATGCAGAGCCACCAGCAGCGCCCACTCCTTCCCAGTCTGGTACAAGACCAAAGCAGTGGGGGTTCCAGAGTTAGGGACCTGCAGACCCAGGGTATGGTAAAGGAATCCATGACTAAAAGAAAAACCCTATTCTCAAAACCCCCCTAAATTAAGGAAATCTTCAGTGTGAACATTTGCAGTGTGAGGATGGGAGAGTCAAAAGGCTCCATGGCCCAGGAGCCAACGTTGAGCGCTGCAAACTCATGAGTTAGAGACTATGGGGTCAGAAAGCAGGAGGGACTGAGGCTCAGGACACTCCACCACTTGCGTTTCCGAGGAGCTTGGGGACCAATGGAAGGCCTGGGAGCATGAGGGTGCTCGAACCCCAGCACCCCCTAAACCCTGTGCCCAGGCTCTAACCTGCTGCTGCCTGGGCGTTGTCCATCTGTCCTGCTGTGGCATGGCCCTGCAGCAGCCTCTGGGTCACAGGTGTGTCTGGCTATGGCTCAGTGTCTTAGCAGCAAACTGTGCTCAAGAGGGAGTGGGAAGAAGCCATTAGCCCCACAGCGGGGAGGCGACAGAGACGGATGGGGAGGCAGCTGTGCGCCCCAGCCACACAGCAAAGAGGATCAGGGATGCATCGAGTGATGGCTCGGCAGGGTCTGCACAGGCTCCTCATCAACATTACCCAATACCTAACAGCCAGGAAAATTATTCCACACCCAAATGGCATTGTCAGCCACGGCTGCCACTTCTCTGCCTGCTCCTCACCCCAGATGCTAGGAGGCAGCAACCCCTCTTCATGGGATGAGCAAGGAGGAGGTAAGAATCAAAGATCTGTTTTCGCGACAGAATTCTGTGCAGAGCCTGTTCCTACCAGCTTCTCCCACCCAGCCTGGCACCACAGGGAAACATGTATGAGAGGGAAGAGGTTTCCTCCACACCCTGGTGACAAACAACTCTGCTGAACACACCAGCCCAGCAAGGCGAGTGCTGAACCTCTGCTGTGCTGCCAGACCCTCCCCAAGCACCTCTGCCACTTGGCATCAGCAAGAACGGCTAAAGAAGGACCCTGCCCCGTCCTGCCTCACTGCCCACCCAGCCCAGCCCAGTACTCACATGCAGGCTGGGGTGGTAGGTAAGCACTCCGTTGTCACACAGCGTCACATACTTCTTCTTCCACTCCTTGTTGAGAGATTTGCCACTACGTTTGAGGAGAATGCCCTGAAAGAGAAGGGTCAAGAGTCTCAGGCCTTGCCTGGCCCAGGCATCTACCAGCACTGCTCCTGTAGGAGACAGATTAGTATCCAAGGACACATCTGCTGAGTTGGTCTTCCCAGCAGCATTTCCCCTGGAACTGGTAGGAGAGGGGCTGCACCTCTTTCCTCACCAAGCCCAGTGTGTCTCCACAGGCAGCCCTCCAAGCACTTCTGGAGGTGACAGTCTCCACATACCAGTGCAGACACCCAGATGCTCTGAGAGATGCACCACACACCCTGCTGCCCCAAAGGTCTCCCTCAGGGCAACTCTTTTTGTGCTGAAGGTCTGTGTCAACACAAGGCAGAAGCCACCTTAACCAACCAATGCCACTTGCTCTGCTACCACAGTGCTCCCAGCCCTTCCTCCATCATCCAGACATGCCCATGGAAAGGTCAAGGCAAGGACAGTTGGGGCTGGCAGGGGCCATCCAGTGCAACAACATCCCAAGGCAGGGGTCTCACAGGGGATGGGTGCTCTCCAATTGGTTCTGAGAGACATTAAACACATAGAGCCATGGACATGCTTCAGGAGGCAGAGCAGCCCCAGGGCAGCTGAGGGGTCAGTTCACCATTGGGATTTTATACAAGACCCATCCCATGGTCTCCAGGCACAGCACAGTCCTAGGACCTGAAAATGATGGTGCTCACACACCCTTTAAGCTCCCTTGTCCCACCAACCCAACCCAGAACAAACTCAGAACTTCCACTGACGTGCACCAATGCTCACAGCCCTACCAACCCGCTTCCACCCAGTTCTGCCCCCTTAGGAGATCTGCAGCACCAGGGCAGCGTGGAGGTGCGGAAGGAGGAGAGGGCAAGACACCATCTGTGAGCAGGCTCTGAAGCATCAGGTTCTGCTGGCAGGGAGGAGAGGACAGCATAAGGGAACAAAAGCTCTGATCAGTGTTCCAGGGGGTCTGGGAACAAACCTGATCCCAGCCCCTGCGAGAGCCTTGTGGGCACAGACACCCAGACTGGCTGTTCCCAGCAGGGCAGAGACTCCTGCTCCAGAACTTGGGCAGAAAGTCTCTGTACTGCCAGCCCTGCATATCTGGGTGCCCCATCCTGCTGCCTGGAGACTGGGGCTGCTATGCCCGCACGGTGGGAAATACAGCGGCCAGCTGTAGGGCTGGGCACTTGTCGGGGCAACAGCACTGCAGACATGACCGTGAAATCAGCGAGGCAGAAGAGCTCCGCAACTGCTTCTGGCCAGCACTCAGGACATGAGTGTGAAAAGGGAACAACTCCTCCTTGGGTGAGGGAGGTTAGAAAAGGCTGTCACCAACACCAGCCAGCACAGAGAGAGGCCACTAGAGGGCTGTTCCTGCTTTTGGTCAGCTGGCAACATCTGATGCCAAGGGAAGTTCAGGCTGGCTCTGAGGAAGAACTTCTCCCAGGTAAAGAGCCATCAGGCCTTGGAACAGGTTACCCGGAGAGGGTGTTGAATCACCATCCCTGGATGTGTTTCCAAGTTGTGGAGATCTGGAGCTTAGGGTTCAGCGGTGAGTTGGGACAGGTGGGTTTATGGTTGGACTTGAGGAGCTTGAAGGGCTTTTCCAAACCGAGCCATTCTGTCACTCTACAACAATGGGACTGGTGCTGACTCAGCATTTCTAGGTTTCTGTCCAGGATTTTAACTGAGCAGCACAGACCACCAAAAACCAACTGTGCCACATATATTAACACACAGGGTAAAAACTGGCTAGTGAAAGGTCTCCCAAGTACCAAGTGATAGGATCTGAGGAAATGGCTGCAGGTGGCACCAACAAGAATTTCTTCACTGGAAGGGTTGTCAGACACTGGCCCAAGCTGCTCAGGGCAGTGGTGAAGTCACGAGCCCCCTAAACATTTAGAAGACATATATGTGTGGTGCTGAGAAAAAGGGCTTAGGGGTGACCTGGCAGTGCTGGGTCAATGGTTAGACTCAGTGTTCAAGTCCCCTCCCAACCTGTGCTGAAGAATCCCACTGCCAAGCAGTGCCAGAACTCCTGGTGCTGCACTGGGAAGGGAACTCAACCTGCCAGCAGTGGACTGACAGGTTGGCCAAGGCAGATCATTTTACCTCTCGGCTATCGCAGCTAAGCATGGCTGGAGGAGCACTGGGAGGTCAACTGGGTACATCCCACCCTGGGGCAGGCCCAGGGTCACCCCAAGCTCCTCACAAAGGAGCCTGTGACAGACAACCCACTACTCCTCCCAGGGATGAGATACTGGCTCTCCCTGCATCTCCATGATGAAACAGCAGGATGGGACACATTCTGTTGTGGTTAACCTGCTTGCCCTGATGGTCCCAGAGCTGAGGGGCACCGTCCTGAGCTGGGCACAGCAATGAGGGGATTTTTGAGCCTCTAAGCCATTCATCTTCACAGCCATCAGCACTCCTGGTGCTTCAACGCCAGGACTCGGCTGGCTCTGGTCTGGGTCTGACCTACACCACTAGTCTTCTCCAGCACTGTCACTGCCCAAGCTTTCCCCACACAGAGCATGACAAAGATTGTCCCACTCACATACAAACAGCCTCACACCACACCAGTTCACCTGGACAAGCGGTGGGTTCTCTGTGTTTGTTTGATATTCCAGTGACCCTGCTCCAGACCAGGCTGAAGTTACAAACTGGACCAAAGTCCCTGGGTGAAATTCTCTGGCTTCTGGGCATGACAGTCCCTCTTGGCCCTATGCCTGGCTCAGTTCTACACTCTGACCCACCAACATGGGCTGCAAAACAGCAGCAATGACTGCCTCTCCTCTCCTCAGTGCTACAAAACCCCTACTTCAACACTTGCAGGCTGCTGCATCTTCTGTCAAGCCCCAGAAATGTGTCATCTGCAAAGAAGAGCTGAGCTGCACTTTGTTCAGCTACAGATCTGGAGCTCTGCAAAGTGACATGCAAGCAAAACCCAACTTGGAGAAGGGGGATTCAGCACTGGCAGAGCACTGCCTCAAGCCAGAAGGCACAAGGATCCAAAAATGGGAGTGACTGCACACTCCCAGTAAGCATCTAATAAAATGGGGAGCAGGCGGGGCCCTTAAGGCCAAACACTTGCACAAAAGAGTTGAATCAAGGAACAGACTCAGTTAGACTTTGCTCACTGCTACACTGGAGATAAAGGGGCAGGGGACAGAGGCCAGGAGGGCTCCGGGTTTAACAGAGCTGCTGTGCAGGCAGCATCGAGGTTACAGCTCTGCAGCCCAACCTCTTCTCTGATGGCAGAACCTGGAGGTTTGGACCAGCAGCACCCAGAGAACTCTGGTTTCCCTGAAGGAAAGTCCCTACCACAGCTCAAAGAGAAACAGCAAGGAGGACAAAGCAAAGTGAAGCACAGAAGGGACCCATGGTCAGCCTTCACCCCTCCATGCACCTCTTCAGGGCGCTCCTGCTCCCAGTGCACCTCCTGGCTAGCGTTCTGGGGTCTGTAGGGACGTCTTGCCCTTGTTCCAGCACAAACTCCCTCTGCTCCTCATGGAAACACTCATGAGACATGACTGTCCCACCAGCTACTTTCAGAGCTGTGTGGGAAGGGAAGCTGCAGAGAGAGCAGGAGAGCCCAGCCCTCCTCTCCCCACTCATTTTGTGGGCCGGTGCTGGCGTCTCCGTGTTGTGTTGGGCTGCTGCTGGAGCTCAGTAAAAGCAGCAGCAGCAATATGCAACGTAATGAAGCAGGGAGCAGCGATGGCCCCCAGAGGACTCGTTTTCTCCACAAATCTCCCTTCCACTCACTTTTTTGCTAAGAATTTTAACACCAAACTTAATTGTAAAGTCGAGTATTGATTGGAAAATGCAAATGGTAATTTAAATGTAATCTAAGCTCCCAGCATGATCCCAGCTCCCAAGGAGGAGGAGTCGCCCGCCCTGGGCCCTGCTGGAGTGCACAGACCACACCAAGCCAGGGCAGGCACGAGGGGAGCCCTGGGCTGCTGCAGTATCCAGTACAGCCTTGCAGAAAGGGTCTGGTACATGAGCAGGCAGGGGTTCAGCCCCAGGAATGACAAGCTGGGCAAGCTCACTGTCCCTACCTGATTAACCCACTTCTCAGAGATGAGTATCCAGCTATGAAGAAGGCCTTCCAAGCATGCAAGACCATCTGAACCCATCTGAAACATCTGAACCCAGACACAATCAAAGTGGCTGCAGCGAAGGGATCTGGATTCCCCAGAGTCGCACCTCCAGGTGCTGCCTATGCAGCCTGGAGGGTTAAGATGTGCTGTCTAAGGTGCAGAGAGACCTCAGCATCCATGACCTCACCTGGACCACTGGAGATCTCCATCTGAGTGAGATGGAGCAGCTTACCCAGAGATACTGGTCTCAGTGGTGCTAGAGAAGGTGGTGACAGCCACACGGGTCCCTCCTCAGCCAAGCAAAGCCTCTACCCAATGTTTCTTCTTTCTGCAACACCCATCCCAGCCTCCCACCCCATGGTCAGCTTTCCCGGCCATTAGTTGTGGCCCTGTGCAGACACCCAAAGCACCCAGAAAGGCTGCCAGCACTCCCTGGTCTCAGGTAAGGGACTGGTATCGTGCAGGGGTCACTGGCATCACCAGTATTATGGCAGGAATCTGCAGGACAGCTACTGCTGCTCTACAGCTGTCTCTAGGCACCCAGAGCCCACACCAGTCCTGCTCTTCTGAGCAGTGGAACCAAACTGCTCCTGTAGTTAACTACCAGAGCTACAGCACACCAAACAGCCTAGCAGTGCTCATACAAAGAAAAACACCTGGACAGAACCACCAGAACATCTAAGGTTAGAACAAGCGAAAGTCTCTGTCTTTTCACTGTCCTTCAGAGATGGCAACAATAAGACCTCCTTGGCTACCCAGAAAGGGCAAGTGCATAGCAGGTCAAGGGCAACAAAAAGGGCTTAATCAAATACACTGCAGGTAAAACTAAACCTAGAGGCAATGTAGGCCTCCTGCTGAATGAGGTGTGTGCCCTGAAGACAGAGGATACACAGAAAGCAGAGATANGGTCAGCATGGCTTCACCAAGGGGAAGTCATGCGTGACCAGCCTGATAGCCTTTTATAAGGGCATAACCAGGTGGATGGATGATGGCAAAGTGGCGGATGTGGTCTGTCTTGACTTGAGTAAGGCATTTGACACAGTCTCTCACAGCATCCTCGCAGCCAAACTTAGGCAGTGTGGACTGGATGATCAGGTAGCGAGGTGAATCGTGAACTGGCTGCAGGATAGAAGCCAGAGAGTGCTGGTCAAAGGGACAGAGTCTAGTGGGAGGCCTGTATCCAGTGGAGACCCTCAGGTCTGGGACCAGTCCTGTTCAATCTATTCATTGATGATTTGGATGAGGCATTAGGGTGCACTGTCAGCAAGTTTGCTGATGACACANGGGGTTGGATTAGATGATCTTTCGAGGTCCCTTCCAATCCCTAATGTTCTGCTCCATTCCACATTGGTAGCGCCAGGTCACTACTCATCCTGAAGTGACATCCCAGCAACAGGACACAGCAGGGACAATGCAGAACCAGTCTGACATCACCCTGGACCTACTGCATGGCATGTTTACACCAGAAGTGCCCCACGTAGCCTGGGTGAGGATACTGATTTAGTTTGTCACTCAGGAGCAGAGCTCTGTGCTCCCTCAGATGCCACCAGTGGCTGCAGTGCAATGTAACTCAGCCTGGCAGAGCCCACAGGGCAGAGCTCCTTCCACAAACTGGGGCCTCCCTTCCTGACAAGGCACCACATTCCTGTGTACGTACAGTCATGCAAGACCACAGTCAAGATCTCCCCTGCACAATCAGCTCCTGAAGCTCTGGCTATGGGATGTGCCAGCCCTGAGCCAGAGCACACACCCAGATCCCACCAGGTAGCAATTTGCTCCAGGGTGTCCTGGCGAGTTGCTGCTGTGTCAGTTGGTCACTTCAGCCCTGACCCAGCAGTCTAGCTCCTACTTCTTCATGCAACAACCCTGCACTGCCTACAGCAAGGAGCAGCTTCATACTGTCACCAAGTACTGTGGCCCCCAGTAGGATGGGCAAACCAGGCCCAGACACAGAGACATAAGAGCAGGTAAAGAACCCCAAATGAAAGGAAACCTTGACAAACCAGGTCCAGAAACCGAAGGCCATAGAAATCCTTCCACAGATAGACCTCCTGTAGGATGGTTTTTGGCAGCCAAGTCCAGTCTAGCTAAAGGCTCCAGTTGCTCTGGAGCAACAGCTTTCCAGTTCATACCCCACCTGCCATACTGGGCTGACTCAAAACCTACTGCAAACCAGTTGCCCTCCCCGGCACAAGGGTGTAGCCAGTCAGTGCCAACAACAGCCTTTCTCAAACCTTTCCCCATACTGGGATGGGCAGGAAGCTTTGGGCGCTCCAGCAGCCTGCAGGGTCTTTCTGGACCAAGCACCCCCTCCTCAGTCAGCCTGGCCCCTCTGAATCCTTCCCAGGGATCTCTTTCCCCAGTGAACACAGCACGGAACGACACCAGGGAGACAGCATGGGTCAGGACCCAGTCTCTGCCCTCCTGCGGGCAGAGACAAAACCGGCCTCAACATGCACAGCAGCTCAGCTTTGGTGGGGTCTCAGCACAGCCTTGAGCGAGGACCCACAACCAGGGGCACTGGGCATGAGGCAGGAGCACAGTCAGGAGCTGCAAAGCAGCATGTGGATGAGCCTCACCAGCTGCACAAGGAAGCACCATCCAGCCACACCACACTCAGATTGCTCAGATGTCACCCACTGCTGTGTCCCAGCCAATGGACATGGTGTAGACAATGCTCAGGGTCAGCTCCAGACAGCCTGAGCTTCCCTGGAAGCCTGGAGGCAGGAATGGGACACCACAGCCAGAAGGAGCTGCTGTCTTCCTCCAATTCACAGCAGAGCATGGTGTGGGCACTGCGGTCCCCACCTTTGGCCAGTGCTCACAGTGAGCAGAACCTCCCACATGGAGCAGCAGAGAAGGGCAAAGGGGCTGCAGAAGGGTTTGAGGAGCGGGCGCAGGGCACAGATGCCCTCTGCTGGAACCATCCTCAGCCAGCTGGAGAGACCCCACTCAGTACGCACACTCGACACAGGATCTGTGCCAGCATCCTTGGCACAGTGGCCTTGGAGTCCCCACAGGTGCCTGGTCTGAGGTGCTCTGGCTCCTCTGTGGTCTCCCATGCTGAGGGGCACAAAGGTGCTGGGCAAAGGCATACTGACAAGCCTGGTGGCACCTCTCTAGGGGTGAAGGGAGGAGGATCGAACCTGTTTCATGGGAATGGCCCTCCCGCTGCCGATACTATCCGCTTTGCACTCCGGCACCTTCTTCTCCCGCTCCGGGTCTGCACCCTTCCGAGACTGGAAGAGAAAAGACACAGATCCATTAGTGATGGGGGCATGGGAGGCAGGAACACACAGCCCTCCATCCCCAGCGGGCTGCCACACCAGACCAGACCAGGTCTCCCCACGCATGGAACAGCCACAGTGTCTCGCCCAGCCCGTCTACAGACACTCCAGCCCAACCCCCAACCGCCTGACCCCTGGCAGAGCTGCTCTCTCCCCCTGGGGCTCTGCAGAGCTGTCCTAGCAGGACGGGGGGCTGCCTCAGAACCCCCTCCCGCAGGGGCACACAGGACATGGCGACAGACAGAGATGGGGTGGGATGCGGGTGGAGCATGGATGGAAGCAGGAGAGGCTGAAGGCAGTGAAGGGAGTCACAGCTCTACTAATCCAACAGATTTATTCTGTTAACACACTTGCACCATACAAAGTAGCACAGGTCACCGGGCAGAGAGATACCAGCCCCTTACAAAAGAGCATGGACAATAAATATCTATCGCACGTCTAGAGAGCAAGAACCCCCCCAGCCCCCAGGGTGGCTGCGTGAGAGCAAACTCCAATAAATACAATATGAAATATACAGTCTGTTGAGCGGAAACTCATTCAAAGTGCTTAGGACAGAGGGAAATACCAAGTCATACACGGCATGGAGCACAATCAATACATTCAGAATCACAACAATGGCAGAAGGGCAGCGGCAGCGGCTCTCCAGAGCGCCCTAAACCCCCCCTGGGGTCCGGGAGTGCCCCATGTGCTTTGGATCGGAGCGGGACAGTGGCCCCACGCGCCTGCAACCCCCATCCGCTCGCTCGTGGGCCCAGAACCAAACAGAGAGATCGAAAGAGAAGAAAACTAAAGAGACACAGGTGGCTGCTCGGCTGCGAGGAGGAGGAAGAGGAGAAGGAGCAGGAGTCCATGCAGGCTGCAGGAGGCGTGGCAGGGAGGAAGGAGCTGAGCGCTAGCGGCAGGTGCCCACAGCAGCTCCCACAGGCAGCAGCAAAGCGTCTTTTGGCCCGTCCAGCTCCACTCGCTGCTGTCGCCCGGTCCCGGCGGGTCTGCAGGTCTTCCCGTCCCGTGAGGGTCGTCCCCGAGCACGGACAGTGCCTAGACAGCATCCGGCAGGCCCAGAAAAGTTCCGGCTTAAAGTGCAGGCGCAGGCCGTCTCAGCGCTTCCTAGACTTTACATTGGGGGGATTTAAAAGGCTCCTGCGTGTCTCCGAGGGGGGGACCCATGCTGGCTGGAGGGCGGGCGAGCCTCTAATCTTAGATCAATCCCAGTGCCCATCCCTTATCCGGCCCTGGAGAGGCAATGAAAAGTGAGAGAATTTGTACAGAGGTGCCGTGTGTAACCACCTGGATCTTCTAATTTGGGAGGAGTTGGAAAGGCCTTTTTGTTGATGAAAAGTTGGAAACAGTGGCACATATCTGCAAATATCGAAAGAATAAAGAGTTTGGCAAGTTATACTCAGACCGCGGACACGAGTCTGTCAGAGATGGGTGCCGGCGGACGGGTGAACAGACGGGCCGCGGAGGAAGTGCCAGCGGCTGCGGCGGTTGGGCTCCGGGCTCCAGCCAGCAGGGCCAGGGCTGCCTCCAGCCAGCGGCTCTGCAGTGCTGGGCAGCAAGGGGAGCAGGAGGGGAGCCAGAGCAGGACAGGAGGAAAAGAGGAAGGAGAGGAGAAGGAGGAGGACTGGACACAGTGGAGGACTAGGGCTGCAGCTGCTCCTGGAGTTGAGCGGACCATGGTCCTGCCCAGTGCCAGAGCTCGGGGCAGCTCTGTGCCCACCCCGGGGACCCTGTGTGAATGGGGGCTGCTGGATACACCTGCACTGCCTGCCTAGGCGCAGCTAACAGCAGCGCGACAGCCCTACCTGCCCTGCCCTGCCGTGGGAGGACGTGTCGGGAGCTGCTGCTACTACCACGACCAAACAGGGTGAAAACGTTGACGTGAGCCAGTGAGAGTAGCAGCACACAAGCAAGCAGGTGAGCGAACGTGAGCCCCAGCCCCACGGCGATGAGCAACCCCACAGCCAGCAGGTGAGCAAGCCCGACCCGGATGAGCGAGCGGGTGAAAGCCCCACAAGGATGATGACATCCACAGCAAAGAAGCAGAAGCCCCAACAGCAAGCCGCCCTTCTCTTCCCATTGCCAGTGTGTGCCTGCACATGTGAGCAGAGCTGAGTCGAGCTGAGCCAAGCACAGGGCCCGGGGAGGGGTGAGGGAGCATGAACATGAAGTGACGGCGAGTCCAGAACCCATAGGCACGCAGGCGAGCAAAGGATGAGTAGCAGAGTGTGAGTGCCCGCGTGCACCAGTGCCCAGCAGCAAGCATGAAGAACGGCGGGGAGGGAGGGGGAGCGCCGTTTGCATGGTCAATGTGACCACCCTTGACAGGAGACCTATGGGACATCTTTGGGGAGGACTGGTGGGGGACCAACCATGTGCCAGAAGCGGAGGATCCACCATGTGGGGCGGTGGGTGCTGGGAGGGGAACAGCCCAGCTGCCAGGCAGCACAGGGAGGAGGGCAAGCGCTGGGAGCACGTGCACATGGGAAACTGGGGGTGTGTGTGGGATGCAGGGGATGGGGAGGGCAGTGAAGCAGACGCCTCTGGGATGTCAGAAGCTGGAGGAGGTAGGTTTGCTCCTAGCATGAGGTGTTGGGGGTATCCAAGATGCCAGTAGTGCTGTGACAGGGACAGGGCAAGGGACATGGTGAGTTGATGTGGGTCCAGAGCGATGGTGACTGTTCACACAGAGCAACATGGTGCAACACAGACTTGTGGTGACAGCACACACGGGGTCCCGAGTGATGGCAGCTGGAAAGCATAGTTACGTGGGCAGGAGGAGGGAGGCCTGACCCCACCACAGACACAGAGTGCCAGGGCGAGAGGAGCATATTCAGGCTGGGGGGCAGAGGCTATCTAGGCTAGACACAGGGACTGGGGGAGTCTGTGTGTTGACTGCAGGGGAACCTCATCACATGCTGCACTGGCAGCAAGAGCAGTGCAGGCAGACAGTGCCCACTGCATGGATGGGTGTCTACGTGGTGAGGGACCATGCTAAGAGGCAGCTGCGACCCAACCAGCAGAGACAAGAACTCCAAACCCTCCCCCCTCACCTCCTGGCTCTGCTGGCTCCCTGCGCCCACCCCATTCCATACCTTACAGCACTTCCCACTCAGGTCACACAGACACAGGGTTTGAGTGCTGGAGCAAGTGGGGCCTGGTGCCACACGCTGGGCTCTGCGAGGCACCACCCAGCAAGGCACAGCTGGCACCAAACAGGTCGTGCCACACTGCAGAGACTCAGCCACTGGGAGAGGATCAGCAGAGGTCACTGGTGCTGTGCAGGCACAAACCACAGCTCTCCCAGTAAAAACCAGGGAGCTGTGCACCCGTGTGCACGCTGGCAGATGAGCACACATTGTGCCCACTCCTACATGTGCTGGGAACTGCCTGCTCCCAGAGGCACCCCCTGCACCCACAAGAGGCAGCTCTCAGCACCATGGTCCCTACACACGCAGCAGGACCTTTCCCTCTCCGTGGCACAGCCCCCTGCACCCACCCACTCACCCCTCCCAATAACTCCTACAGGGTCCCTATGACTGGTGCACAACCGGTAGCCCCACTCCTCTCCTGGCTGACCCTCAGAAGGTGGTCCCCAAGCTCTGCGGCCCCAGTGCTGCTTACCGTGAAGATGTTCGAGCGTCGCTTGGACTGCTTGCGGATGGGGGTGGGCGTATTGGAGGCAGCAATGGTCTCAATCCGCAGCTCCCGCTGGCTGATGCTGGGCGTGGAGGGCACTGAGGAGGAGTAGTCGCTGAAGGCTCCTCCACCGTTAGTGGCCTAAGGCAGAGGGAGAGGCAGGGTCAGGTGAGGACTGGCAGCTGCCTGGGGTGCGGCTGTGGAAACACCTTCTGCCTACACAGCCCCATGCTGGGGGCAAGGAAAAGTACTATGGGACTGGGATGGGGAAACATCCCGCACCATGCACCACTCCTGCACAATGGGGGATCCCAGGACAGCTGTCAAACCCCTTTCAGCTCCAGTTCTTCCACGGAATAAGTGTTAAAACCCTGAAATCACCAATGAAGAACAGCAGGTGCGCAGAGGGACCCAGAAGCAGCAGGGAGGTGCTTCCAGACAGGGGTCTGGAGCGAAGGCTCAGAGGTGACTCCAAGGAGTAGCAGCTGGTTCTGTGCTCAGTGGGGTAGAGCTCAGGGTGCTCCTTCCCAAAAACAGAGGGCTGGTGCAACTTCCATTGGACAAGATGCTGCTGAGATCCTTCCTCTCTCCAACCCACTGGACATGAGACTGTGAGGCAGAATGGAGCTTGTCTGGCTCCACGTCCCTCTGGTCCCTTCCCTGTCCCAGAGTGACACTAATGGGGAGACCTGGCCCTGGGGCTTCAGCCTTCTGACTCCCAGTGCCTTGAAGCAGGGGGTGCCACAGGCCAACCTCTGCATCAAACCCTCTGTTTCTGACTCCGGGGTTCACTCAAGCAGAGCCCTGGGCTGACAGACACCTCTTGGCCTGAGGACCTGCAGTGACTGGCCTGTGTCTGGGAACACGGGACAACACACTGCATCTTCACCAACTCCTCATCGGCTTCATGGAAAGAGGGAAGGTCTGTGTCCCTCAGCTACACACCTCCCTCAGGCTAGCAGCTGCTCGGCCCCACACAAGCTCACATGAGGTCCCAAGGAGCAACACGAGGTCCCAAGGAGCAGCACAGGGGCATCTCTGCTCTGTGGCCCCAGACATGCTACTAGAACAAGGCATGCAGCAGCCAGTGCTGGCTCTGGCAGCTCTGCTGGTCCTTGCACAGTGTCTCCTACCCACAGCGGAGACACGGCCCCAAGAAGGGTGGGAGTGGTGGGAGAGCTCCAGCAGTCTCCTGACAGCTCACAGAGCAGCAGCATCTCAGGTCCTGGGTCTTGCTCCACTCCCACCTACTGCTGAGAGCAGAAAGTGCAGGATAAGGAGCTGCCAGCAGGACTCGGTGAGCAAACACCTGCATGCTGGGCTTATCCCAGAACAAGCAGCTAAGGAACACTGGAAGCAGAAAGGGGGCTGTGCAGGTAGAGCAGTGACCCACAACCCAGACTCCCGCAATGGGGCAGTCTTCATCTGAGCAGTGGATCATTCCATCCTTGATGAGAGAAATGGGAGAAGACGCCAAAAGAGATCTTCAGAAAGAAAAGAGCCACCCAAGATCCCACTCTTGAGGCAGACCAGGGCAGCTGGTTGTGCTGCAGGGAAATCCTACATGGCAAAGGCTCCAGGATGGACTGGCCCCCTTTCCAGCTATTTTGAGGAGCCGATGGCTGCTTCTGCGTAGTTACAGTGCTCCGTCTCACCAGTATCGAGGGGTACTCAGGGGTAGCCAGGCCCATGACAGCTTGCCCATGGCATGGTGCTGCCTGAAGGCAGAGCAGAGCAGCAGGGAGGTAAAGGCTGTAGGGCAACATGTCCTTGAAGATCACACTCTCCAGGTGGGTCTGGCAGACTCCAAAACCACACAGGGAACAGGGCAGACTGCCCAGCTCTGCTCAGTGGGTACACGGAGCCTGGCACCAAACGGGCCTCACTGGCTGAGCTCCTACCTGTCATATGTGACCCACATCCAAAAATAACAATTTGAGGTGTGAGGGAAGAGATGGCCAATGCCACCACACAAAGAAGGGTGAGCCCAGCCAGGGTGCCAGGAGTCAAGCCCTGCTTGACCTCCATCAGCACCCTGATGACTGGGGCACCAGTTCAGCTCAGGAGAGGCTGTAGAGTCCAAACTCCTGCAATAGCAGCTGGGACAACCCCTGTGGATGTCAGGTGACAGACACCAGCAGTTAAATGAGGAAACCCTACCAAAGTGTGTTGATTGATGTTTTTCATAATCCCTGACACCTTGTTCATGCTTTTTGTCTGGCAATTTTCCTTAGCCCTCAGTTTGCCCAGCTGGAGAGAAGTCAAAGTCTCTGTCTGCTTTGAGCACAAAGGACACATTGGTGTCCCATGGCCATATCTTGGGGCTGAAGGATGTCTCACACTAAGCTGCAGGGGCCAGTGTGAGGGCTGGTACCATCCCTGAGGTGAAGCTGGAGGAGACGTTCCCCTCAAGGCAGGGTTCTTCCCTAAGGCACCACATGGCTGCACTGAAGCTCCGAGACCTCAGTAGGACACAAGAATGATCTGTGGGGATGCAGCAGAACCTGGACAAGGTGACAGGTCTAGGCAGATCCCTTGGTCCTGCTCTGGGCAGTGGCTCTGCAGACCGACTGAACAACCACCTGTGGTCGCTACCTGAATCAAAGACCTCAGTGGCAGCAGAAAACTCAGTAAAACACAAGAGGGACAAAAACTTCCTGTTAGGTGTGATGGAGTGATACCATGAACTTCAAAGAGTATGGACAGCACCACAGGGTGCTTGAGCTGAGTAGCTCAGCTCAAGGTGAGATGTGGTGACTCTCAGCACAGAAAGACACAAGGCGGAAACCAGGGGTGGAATTTGGGAAGAACATGAATGGGCAGCAGTTCCTGACTCTGCACGGGAGGATGAAGGAGTGGGGAGACTGTGCAGACCTGAATTGGGAAGTCATCGCCAGCCAAGTGCTGCGGAACTGGGATTCCTGCAGGAAATGCAAAACGCTGCTTCAGCTGCCACAACACTGGCGCTGGCTGGGCTCTGCCAAAACATGTTGTGACAAGCAGGGCAGCGCTCACAGCCAAGCACTGGGGAGCTGCTCCTTGGGTCTCATTTCCCTTGCAAACAGCAAGTTTCCTCCTCTTACATCTGCTCTCTCAGCAAAGGCTTGGTCAAAGCACTCCCTGGTGCCACTGCAGAGTCTGTGTGGTGCCACCGGCTGTGAGGGCAAAGCCGTGACAGTGGGCTTCCCCATGCCAGGAGGGTGGCTGAGCAGGGTTGGGCACCCAGGTCACACCCAGCAGCAGTTTTTGGGGGGACCACAGGGGTCCACCCACCCACCGCGAGCTCAGTGTGGGGTGCCTGCATTACCTCCCACCCACTGCTGGGAACGAGTTCCCTGGCAGAAAGACAAACTTCCATCCCACAGCAAACAGGCAATGGTGACTCACCCCACAGCCTGGGGTTCTCCTAAAGGCATCTCAGAGTCCCTGAAGAAAGATGGAGAGAGGGGTAGCAACAGTAAGGAAATCAGGCGGAATAACTCTGCAAGCACCCACTGGCCCGAGAGGCTCCCACCCACCCAGACCCTGCAGGCCAGGGCCAGGCAGCTGCCAGAGTGGGAAGAACAGGGCTCCAAACCCATCCAACCGGCTCACCCAGCAACGGGTGTGGGCAGGACACCAGGCAGGAGAGCCTGAGCCAGCAGGCAGCAGAAGCTTTCCTTGGGGCCACAGGGTCCTGGGGGATCAGGGGTGTCTTCTTAAATGGGTGCAGACTTGCACCCCACGTCATGGTCCTGGTGTCCCCAAAGGAACGTGTGGAACTCCTGGGACCAGCCCTGGCTCCTGCCACTCCAGAGGAACAGAGAGATGCTGAACCCAGTACTTAAGGTTACAGACCTGAAGAGCACGTGCTGGTGGAGAACACTGAGCACAGCTGGCCTGATCCTACAGGTCCCTCTCTCTGCCATAACAGGAGTAGAATCCTCTGAGGCACCAGGGGAAAAAAAATATCCCCAAACTACCAAAGACAGAAGGGAAATCTTCAAGAACTGCTCACAAAGAGGGTCATCCTCTGCACAAGAGCACCAAAAGCCCTCACACAGCAGAGCTCTGCCAGCCTGGGAACCACCTGCCATAATCAAAAGGTTGGGAAACCGGCCACCACCTCACACCAGGAGAGGAAAGTTCTTCAGACAGAGGAGTGACAAAACCACAAGGGTCATCTGGGTCTCTCCTCCCCCCAGTAATCGCCATGGACTAGCCAGACTGTTAGGAGAGCAGATGAGCAGCAGCCATTTCCAAACAAGCTAGTTTGGCTCAACTAGTGGTACCAAACTTCCTCCAGCAAAGACATGACCTGGCCTAGAGTAGCGACGGCTGCCCCAGGCAGCCCCATATGGGACCCTCTGGAGAAGACAAGAGTCACTGCCAGCTTCAGCACACAGAGCTGTCCCTGCCTGCATACACCAGGCACCCCAAAGAACACCCTTTCCATCACAGCTGGCACCGTCCCTACAGGCACACAGTAGTAAAGGGAGCACAGCTCAGCCAGGCAGAAAGAAGAGTCAGTCTTGGGGCTGATGCCACTGACAGCCCTTGAAAGGCAGTGAGGCTGCTTGGGGGAACAGAAGGGGCACCCAAAGGACACCCACAGCCAGCCCCTGTGAGGACAAAGCTGTGGTCAGGCTCTCAGGGCTCCTCCTTGCTGAATGCTCCAGACGCAAATGCCAGTCCCGCTGCTCGACAGGATGGACCAAGGAGAAAAGACCCTCCTGTCCCTGTGTGTGTATCCTGTCACCAACACTGAGCTGTGGCACAAGGCAAACACAAGCTTCTAACTGTACTGTGTCAGCTTCCTTCCATCCTCTCTCCATGCTAGATCCCATGTTCCCAAGGCAGGCCCTCCCTCAAGATCCTCTACTCTGTGCCAGTCACTACTCTCTTGTCCAGAGCCCCATGCCCTCAGATCAGAGGGACAGAATACTGTGTCACCCTACAAAGACCTTATTGCTCTCACTCATCTGTCCATCTTCTCCCTGAGCTGCCCCATTGGGTATTCTGGTAGCAGGAGCCAGGCCACCATCACCCAACCCCAAATGACCTGCCAGCTTTTTTTTTTGACAGCAGTGCCCACTGGACTCAGGGCTATCTGCAACCAGTGCTCACCCATGTCTGGGACAAGCACTTCAGGTCAGGTCAGACACTGTCCCTTTGCTGCATCACCTGAGCTCCTGAGCAGCAGGTCAGGGCCCTTCCACATTGTCCCTGCTGCAGGAACTTTCTTGTCACTGTGCCCACTGCTGGACGTGCCCTTCTGCACAGGTGGCAGGTCCATGCAGCCCAGAGCACAGGGGCTGCTCTGCCCAGGGCCACAACAGAAACATCAGAGACCAGTGAAGTGGTGTTTCTCCAAACTGGTTGCGTTTTCTCTGAGGGCAGCAGGAAGCAGCCCCAGAACCTCATTCCTGAGTCCATGTGAGAATGGAGAAATACTTCAGAGTGTTCTACCATCACTAACAAGTTCCATTACTTCACAGGCTATTTTTAGAAGAAGTGCATTTTAGAACGGAAGAGCAAACACCACTGCAGAGATTGCAGCAGCAGGTCACTGGGAACCAAAAGGTTGGTCACTGAGCCACAGAGGACGCAGGGGAGACAAATTAACCACCATCTTCACTGTGGTGCCCAGGTTTGCTGAGCATAGGAGGGACGTGGCAGTATCCAGCAGCACAGGGGAGGGAGCTGAGCAGCTCCAGAAGGACACTACTGCTGTTTCTGCTGACTCCGCTGCAACCCCGACCATTGATCACCACCTCTTGCTCAGGAGAAACCCAGAGTCAGCTGCAATTTTCAGTTGGCTGCACGCTGGTTACTTCCCTGGAATACACTCCCAGGTCCCTCCAGCAAAGCCCCATGAACACAGCAGGTACTGGGATGGGTCCTGCTTTGGATCCAGGAGCTAGTGTTCATTTCTCCACAGGCATGGTCTCCAGGATGGAAAACGGGCTGTGGGCAGGGCAGGGATGCAGCAGCTTTCTGAGCAAATACCTCTAACATGGCTCGGGATATGAAGTTCGAAGCCTCATCCAAAGCCTGAGATGTGCCTTCCCATGGCCAGTCACAGATCCACCCTTTTCTTCCAGCACCTTCTTTCCCCAAGAAGCTTTTTGCCATCACAGCTGTATCTTAGACCTCAGGTTTGGTCCCTTCAGACTTCACTCTCCTCAGCTAAACAAGCTGCATCCTTAAGCCTCCTCTTGTATCAAGGTCTCTCCTTACTCCTGCCTGTGGTTGTTCCTACAACACGTGTACAGTAGCGACTGGAATGGGACTGAGGAGCCTGGTGCCCTCCTCCCCTAGCCAGGAACATGGTTTTAGCTTCTCCACAAACACCCACCCACAGTCCAGGATCAGACACCTGCAGCCAAATACAAACTTCACATGGGCAAAGCTCTTCATGAAAGGGCCCAGCCAGTAGCTACAGACACTGCTCAGGTTTGTATAGAACCCATCTCTCCATGGTGGGGGACCAGAAGAGCTACTGGGATTCCAGAGGCTCAGATACACACCAAGGTTCAAATCCCTTACGACAACAAGTGTCAGCCTGGTGGAATTTGCTGAACTTGCTTTGTATTTTCTTCAGTTTTACACACTCCTGAGTCCTCAGCTGCTGGCAGATGCGCAGCCCTTGCTGCAGCCCCTGCAATCTCACATGCCAGAGCTGGAACTTGCTGGATTGCCTGCCCTGAGAAGCAGCAGAGCACGATGTCTCACCTTCCTCACCAGAACCAGCTCAGCTCTGGTGGGTGCTAGAAGCTGCAGCAAAGCCCCAATGCATTAGGTGGCTGCTCAGATCATCGGTTTCCCCAGCCCCTCACTGCTGCAGCCTGCTCTGGTTTCTGACCCACTCCTGCATCACTGCTGCTGCTCTAGAGACACAGAACAAAGACCTCCAGCTTCACTACCCCCTTATCATGGAGACCTGCTGAACTAACAGCTGGCGCCAAAGAAGAGCAGACCCTTTCCTCTGGCCGGAGAGAACTTCCCCCTCTTCTGTGCTGCCCTTCACTGTTGAATTTGTCCCTACACAAATACATCCCCTAAAGCCCACCTGTTAGCTTTGGGAAAGACCATCAGCTTCCAGGGGGAGCAGGGACATGGGCAGTTGTGTCCACCGTGGTTTGGTGCCCACCACTGCAGTATGGTGCATCCAGAGGGCCCTCTCAGACCACTCATGCTCTATCACCAGCATCAGGGAGAACACACCAATGTTTAGAGACCAAGCTTGACCTCAGAGCAAGTACCAAGCTGTTCTGGGCTATGGGCAGAAGGGCCATGTGATACCTCTCTGCTCTTTCAGAAGCTGCTCCAGGGCTAAACATGCCATGTGCTAAGGGATCTAGGGTTGTGGAGGAACATGTGGGGCCTCTTGCTCTCCCCACTGCCGGTGCCCACCTGGTTGATGTGGACAGAAGGAATGGAGGCCGCCGAGACAGACGAATGGCTAGGAGAGTTGGGCAGGGACTTGCAGGGGCCGATGGAAAGCTGCTGTTTCTTCCGTAGAGCCACCACCTTCTGAGCCACTGGAAGAAGGAGAAGGGGACAGGATCAGGATTCTGAAAGCAACTTGCTCCACCTGTGGAGCTCTGGAGAGATTCAGTGAGACCCAAACCTTTCCCCTGACTGATGCCACCATCTGGGGCTCAAACTGCACCTCCCTGTGTTAGAGGGAGGGTTTCTGCAGAACATCCAACCTTAAAAATCCCAATGCCACCACTCCCGCTCAAGGGACAGTGTTTGTGAGTTCTTCCTGCTCTCCTCCCCTCCATCCCAACCTGTTGAATGAGCTCCCTCACTCAAACACTGGCCAGGCGCACCACGAGCTCGGGCAGGGTCAGAAGAGGTTTGGATCTCCTCAAGAGCTGCTGGGCTGGGAGCCTGGCAGAGGCCTTGCCTGTCCCTCACCCTGCACCAGCCGTGATAACTATGGGATTCAATGTGAGGCTAGCAAGACCTCACCAGGGGTAATAAAATCTCACCAACCCTGAACTGAGGCATCTCAAGGCCACCTTCACATTCCTGCTTGCCAGGCAGAGCTTCCTCCACTGCTGAAACATCAATCAGACTCTTCCAAGGATAACTGCTGCCACCCCTCACGCCAGTCTCTGGAGTCATCTGGTTGTCTCTGGCTGCTCTGTGCCTGCCACCACTGAGCCTGTCCAGAACCTCCCCTAGACACACCGTCTGGCTGAGGCATCCCCACGCCAGAGGCTTCTTCCGTCTTGGCATCTACAGACTCCAGATCTCTGCAGGCAGGGGCTCTGTAGGGGTCATCTGGAGAAGAAAACCCTGCAATCTCTCTAGAGCCAAGAAGCTAGAAGGAACATTCAGCATCAGGAGCTTCATTGGGAGGGATCCTGCAGGGTGGACTCAAATGCTCTGGAACCACAGCTGGTGTCTGTGGGGCACTGGACACCCAGCACAGGCCAGCCCAGGTCACTCCTGCTGTGCCACAGCCATCTCCTCACAGGACCCAAGGCCTCAGGAAGACTGAGGTTTGAATCACCGGGGGCATCATCAGCAGAGACAGAGCCACTGTCTCACTGGACTCAGTGCTGCTCAGGCCACCCTGAACACTGGGATCAGTTCTGGTCCTGTTGCACAGAAAAGCTGTGGACAGGCTGGAGAGGTACACAGAACTTCTTCCAGGATGATCCCAGGACAAGGCAGTTGCTGAATGAGGGAAGGCTGAGAGAACTGGGTTTGCTAAAGAAGGCCTAGGGAAGCCCCTGTCACTGTGTTTCAGGATTTACAGGGTGGCTGTAAAGGAGATGGTGACTCCCTTAGTACAAGAGGTCCTGTAAAACACAAGAGGTGACAGGGACAAGTAACTTCTGAGAGATCCCAACTGGGCACAAAAGGAACATTTTTCACAGCTGGGACAACCAGTCACTGCAATAACCTGCCCAGGAAAGTGCTGGAGTCCCCAGCACTGTGTGCTGTTAGGACTGGGCTGGACAGGTGCTGGGACAACTTGTCTAGACTGGGCTTTGCCAGGAGAGGTTGGACCAGAAGATCCCTGTGGTCCCTTCAGACCTGGGATTCTGTGACTGTCCCACCCTTGTGCAGAAGCAGTAACTGTGACACCTGGTGCTGGAAAAGATAGGGTGAAGGGCAGTTCTGACAGAACAAAGAGCGTTTGCGGCAGAATATCTGCCAGGCCCCATGTGAGGAACCAGCAAGGAGAAAGGAACCTCTGCTTCTGCACGTCCATGGTGTCCTTTTCACTGCAACCTTCAGCAGCCTGACTGATCAGGCAAAGCCTTCACCTTTCCAAGAGACCCCCCCCTGGCCACAGCAGCAAACCTGGAACATGGATCCCTGCACAACACCACCAAAAATAACTGCATGGTACCCGCTTAGGGTGTGCGGGAAGGGGCTCTGAGCCACCACAACAGCTGGAACTACCTAGTACCTGGAAAATCTCTAAATAGAAGAATGTGAGGATCTGAGGTTGCTCACCTCAAAGCTTCCCCAAGGCTCAGCAGCACCACATGCAGACTGTGGGGCATCTGCAGAGACAGCAGGTTTGGAAGGGAGAGGGCTGCCCGCAGCCTTCCACTGAAGATCAAGAGAAAGATGGTTGTTCTCTTGAGTTGTCACACTAGACCAGCATCACATTAAGTTCTGTCCAGAAAGGTCAGGGATTGATGGTCGTTAGACAAGTCAGGGGCCTGAAGAACTCTGGGAACCAAGGCGGAGCGTGTGAGCTCTGCACAGCATGGAAGAGTGAGAGACAGAGAAAGCAAGTGCCACAGAGCTCAAGGCTGTCATCCTGCTTCTACTGTGGAGAACCAACACAGTGCAGGTTCACCACCATCCCCTATAAAGAAACCCTATGAAGATGATAACTACATCTCCATGCAGAGCAAGCTCCTCACAGAATCCATGACTGCCAGCAGTCTCCAGATCCCAGAACAGAGGCGTCAGGACCCACCAGTGCTCACTGGGAAAAGCAGCTCACCTACTCTGAACAGCCCTTCCCAACAAGTCAGCTTCATTTGAAACTTTGTCCTGGGAGTCCCTGAGCAATTCTCAGATGTCAATGACGTCTAAGGCCAACTGTTGTCAGCTTCTCCATCTTCTTTCTCATTTACTGAATGAATGAGCTCTTCTAGTTCTCACTGTTAAGTGCTTTTTCCAGCCTTTCTTTAACTTTACAGGTTTGGCTCTTTTCACCTTCTCAGTTTCTGTGTCCTTTGGAAGTGCTGACACCCAAGTCTGAGAACACCCCCACAAAGCTCCTCCTGCTGCCCTGCAAGAAGACAAGAACCTGGCCAGGCTTCTGCCTGGCACTCCTCTGCTAACTTGCCTAGGGCCAACATGGCTGTTGTACGGTATCAGTGTTTGCCCAGACTGACGCTGGGTTTGGGTGAACAGCTTTGGATCACAGCCCTTGGGGCCTTTTGGATTTCCTTGGCCTCGCTGCTTCACCCATGGACAAACCTCTGTGACCACAGGCACAGACCATGGATGGACTCAGATAAAAGGTGCCACTCAGCACATTGCAGGCACTCCCTCCTGACGCTCCCAGAAGCAGGCCAAGGTGTTCTACTGGGGTTGCTGAGCAGTGTTGGTGCTGAAGCTCATCCTGGTCTCACACACTCACTTCTCTCAAACACTGCACTGCCGAAAGCTGTCTGCTCAGTGAGGAGCAAAACCAACCCCAGAACACAATTTATTCCATTTTGAGATAGGAAAGGATGAGAAGCAGCCCAAAAGAGAGCTGGATCTGACCCTGCAGCAGCTGCTGTTCCTCACTGTGCTGGGCAGCCCCTGAGAGAAGGGACAGGGCAGAGCCAGCCTGGACCAGACCTGGTGATGGGACAGAGCTGAGTATGTTCTGGCCCACGTGCTGTCACATAGAGCAAGCCCAAAGGAAGTTTCACAGATCCTCCCCTTCTAGGTTTGCTGCAGTGTTCTCTATCCTCAGCTACTCCCTGCTGCTTTTTCCCACTGCTCCTTTGTTCCTCAGTAGAAGGAGGGGAAGACTTAAAAGAAACCTGTCTGATAAGTGTCACCCTGTTTCCCCGGAACACCAAGGGAGAAGCTGCTGGGCCCTGAGTGGTTCCCTGTCCGGGGCCAGATGGGACAGCCTGAATGGGTTGACCTTTCAGACCATTCTGGAGGTGAAATGAGAGCAGGAGAGGGGCAGAGTTCTGCACACCACTGCACAAGCAAAGTAGTATTGTGACTGTGCCTGCCCCATGGCCCTGCCTCACCCCAACACCCTCCACCAGTGGCAGTTACCATCCTGGAAGACCCTCTCCACGTTCAGCCCATAGGTGGCACAAGTCTCGTAGTACGTGCAGCGCTTCAGGTCGTTGGAAAGCTTCCGAGCCCGAGAGTCATCAATTACCCGAGGGTTCGTGGCACTGATGGCATCTGGAAACCAGGAGGAGAGGAGGTTAAGAACAAGTGCCCCCATCCCACCTACCCAGAGATCCGCCCCGTTCTGTCCCCTCCACACCTTCAGGGCTCAGCCCTGAAGCTAACGCCTCAGTCACGAAGTCCTTCGTTTGTAGAAAAGTTGATTTGTTAAATGAACTTCTCAAGTGAACTGGTTTTAGATGACTCTCACTCAGCTCCCTTAAGCACCAGGCACAGGTGTTTCTGGATAGAGAGCAGGATGGCAAGGCAGCCTCCCCAGCAGGGTGCAGTGGGAGGCCAGTCTCGGTCATTCTACGGCTCAGGGACATACCCTGCACATTAAAGCACCAGAACAGGAGAAATCCTGCCCAGTTAGCTGGAAATACTGTCTCTGTTGGGATGTGCTCACTCCAGCTGAGGCCTTGGTGGACAGCACTAAAAATAGGCTTCATCTGTGTATCCGTGTCCCAGATGGCTACTTGGAGCTTGGATGTTTTGGAAAAAAGCCCTCTCCAAGAGGGATCTGGCTTCTTGCAGACCTGCCAGGGACAGCAAGGGCTGTGAATGACCCCTCACAGGAAAAGGCGAAGGAGAACTGGGGCTCACGCTGTCAGGAAGTTCTTCCCTAGCTCTCCAGCGAGTCACTGCTTGGTGTGACCGTCCCATGGCTCTGACCTTGCTCAGCTCCAGCTCTGGGATCACTGACTCCTGAGCCTTCACAGTATGAGCCTGCAGCCCCAGTCCCCAGCCACCGCCACCCACTCTTAAAAATTCCACAGCCTGTAAACATCCGAAGTTTAAGAACTTTGTTCTACTTAGTCTGGGGTGCAGGGTAGAGACCCTGCAACTCCCCTGCTGCTGTCACACAGTTCCCAGCGTCAGAGCTGCTGCTTCTCCCAGAATGGCCACAGTGCTCAGGAAATGGGTCTGCCAACATGTTTCCCCCTCATACCCTCCATCCCCTGCTCCCACAGCCCTGGGTTCTTTCTGCCTGTGTTCTGCCACCTAAGGACACTCCTTTGGGAAAGTAGAGCTCAGGTACCAAATGTGATGCCTTGGCACTGCCCTCCCTTCCCCCCGCACCACCCTCCCTGCCCTTTGCAAACTCCAGCAAGGATCTGAGGTCAGGCTGCTCCTGACACACACTGTGCCAGGCAGGAATCCCACTCCAAGGCTACCCTATATCCCAGCAGCCCCTCTGCATCCCCCAAAACCTTCCTGCTGCAGCTCACCCTGAGCTCACAGGGCAAAGTACCATTGCAGTACCCTCCTGTGCCCAGGCTGAGTCTTGCCTGTGCCCAGCTGATGCAGGCAGCAGGAGGAAGCCAAGCAGTGCCGGCAACTTTGGGCATCTCCAGGAAGAAAGTGGCTCCCTGGAGCAAGACAGCTCCACAGCAAAGCCAGGCTGGGCTGGCCTGAGAAATAATTACTGAGCTCCTGAGCACCCTACACCAGAGGCATCAGTGTCACTCAGCCCCACACAGGGTTCAGGACACACCAACACCACCAGAGCTAGCACTCTGTACCCTGTTAGCCATCACCACCACTCCCAACTGAGCAGGGAGGGAACCCAGCTGCCCGCTCTCACCCTGGGTGCCCACCAGCACCATCGGCACCTCTGCTGTGTTCCGGTAGCTGCAGAGCCGCAGGTAGTAATTGTAGACGGTCTGGAAGCTGATCTCGTCCTCCAGGCTGAAGACAAACACCACTGCGTCCACCCAGGCAGCAAACTGAGGGAGACACAGAAGCTGTTACCTCCCTGCCAGCCTGGCTCTGAGCCCCAAACCCAGGGCAGAGGCAGCTAATGGCCAGCACACAGGGCACCAAGGCAAGGCTCAGCCCAGCACATGCCCCAGGCCCTGTAGGGAGACCTTGGGGTCAACAGTCACAGCCCTTAAGTTCTCCCACAACCAAATGCCAGGAGGCAGCAGGGCAGGTCCCTCCTCAGGAGCCCTGTGATGCTCCCTGGGGTAGAAAGGGGCAATGGAAGACTGGGGTCTCCTACCTGGAGTTCAGGGGGACCCCCTTCATCTCGAATCAGCAGCAAGTAGCTCTGACCATCCACCACAATCTCTTTCTTGAAGCGGCCACCTTGGGAAGGGAGCAGAAAGGCAGGTCAGGGATGAGGAAAAGCAGGGGCACCCCTAGGGAAGGCTAGGCTTGTTGCAGAGCCCCAAGAACAAAGTGTAGAGACTAGGGTCACCTTCAGAGGCAGGAGCACCCCTTGGCACCCTGGAAAGCAGACCTTACCCTCTGGGGACTCCTCCTGCACATAGGTGCCAGTCAGGTAGCGGTGCACAAGGGCCGACTTGCCGCTGGACAGGTTGCCCACAATGCCCTGGAACAGAGAAGCGTATCACCCACTGCCCAGCACAGCTCCCTCCCCACAAGGCCACCGCCTGTGAGGTGGGACCACCAGCACCTCGGCACACATCAGTGATGGGTAGAGATGCTCCCAAGTGCGCACAGGAGTGGCAGAATCCAGACCAGTGCTCAGTAAGAGGACTGGAGGCATTCACTGGTCCTCACTGGACAGAGAGCAGCAGCTGTTGGGGTGCAGCCACCTTGAAGGAGTGTGATGAGGACCCCTGTCCTCCCATTCATCTCCCTGTCCCCCATCATCTCCTCCCAGCCCACAAACTCTCAGTTTTGGGGAGGTTACAGCTCCTGGCAGAATGGGAGCAGAGCCCAGCCACATACGGGGCACAACCACTGGCCTCAACTGCAGGAGCCAGTCATGGCACTGGCTGCACTGAAGCTGCCTCTGCTGAGCTGAGGGACAGACACAGCAATGCCACTACTAGAGCAGGTCAATGGTACTGCCTCACACACGGCCCTGCCAGTGCCCAAAGAAGGGAAGAGAGGAGCAGCTGGGAACACCAGAGGCGCGTCTGCCACCAAGGAGAAGATCAGAGGTGTCCTCTGGGAGGTGAAGGGATGGGCTCAGTGAGCAAGTCACCACCAGTCAGGTTCTCCAGCTTCCAGCCCCAGCTGCACCAGGCCCTGCCCCAGGTACCAGCATGCTCCTGGCAACTGAGGAAGTGACACCAGCCCTGAGGCACTAGGTACTCAGCTGGCAGAAAATGCCCTACAGGAAACTCTGCTGGCAACTCCTGTGCCCACAGCACTAGGACATTCCTCCACAGCATAGGGAGCCAGTGAGCAGCAAGGCCAGGACACGTCCACACACCTGAGACTGAACACTCCAGCAACATTAACTTCCTAGAAGATGGACAGAGACTGCTCTTACACTCTGTTTGCTTAGAACCAATGCCTTGACCTACATCCTCCTGAAATCAGCTTCTGCTTCACCTCATCCTGAACACCTCTGGAGTTAGAAACCAACCTGACAGATCTGTCAGGAGCAGAAATCCTGAGAGGCATCAAACCCGAGTCAAACATGGTTGTAGACCCCAAAAAACCCTCTGTACCATGCTGCGGGCACAAGGGGATGCAGCCTGCCCCAGCTGCCAGGGAAGGACTGGCATTGCCAGTGTTGGGTCTGAGGGACGAGTCCTAGCCACTGGAACTGTTTGTGCTTGTCTGTAGTAGCCTCCTTGGGAAGCTTCAGGTGAAACATATGGACCTGTTCAAAACTGTAAAGAAAGGACCATACCTGCTCGTGGTGGGGTACAGGAGCAGGGGAGAGATGAAGGAAACATTTCCTTTCTGAAGGAGGAGGTGGAATGCTGCTGAGGTCAATATTTTCTGTCCCATGGAACAGAAGTTCCCAATGAGCCCACAATTTCCATACTCAGATAATTAGGAGTCCTGGTTCCCAGGCTCAATGTGAGTCTCCTTTGGGGGTGGGGGCTACAGATCAGTCACAGGGGCTGAAGATCACAGCAGGTGTGAGACTCTCCATGCCAGTGGGACATGTGCCCGGTCACGTATCAGAAGATCCCATGTTTACCCTGCACTAGAGCGTCCACTTCTCACAAGAGTTAACGGTGCTCTCAGTGAAACCACCCACTCGGGGCACTGTTGGGATCATAGTGGGAGTGGAGCCTTGTGCTGTGTGGGCAGAACCTCACACTGCCTGGATCATCTCCTTGTTCCACTTGGATCACCTTCTCACTCCAGTTGGATCACGTCTTTCTTTACCTCGATCCCCTCCTCACCTCCTGTCTGTACCTGAAGCACATTCTGGCACTGACCACATCCCCAGTGATGCAGCCTGTGAGACCAAGGCAGGATACAAGGGTAGAAGCTGCTCCTGCTTGTGGAAGGGGCTTCAACAAAGTCGAGACTGAACCAGGACTTGGAAAGGCCTCCAGGCTGTTGGGAAATGCTGCATGGCCAGATGAACCTCCGGAGAAGCAGAGATCCCCAGAGGTCACGAAGAACATGAGAAAGGACTGTGCTGAGGCAGAGCCCAAAGCCTGAGGTTTGTTCAGCTGGCTGCACTGCTCTACAGCCTGCAGAACATTCCACGTCAGAAGGAAAAGTTAGGGAACATTTCTGAGCAGACATGTCCCACAGGCCAGGCTGACAACCAACAATTCGTTTGTTTTAGTTGTCACCAAGCTGCAGGGAAGAAAAAATCTAGCCTCATGGTGCTGGGGAGTTTGGCAAAAACGACTCTTGTTTCTCTGACTGAAGTGGAAAAAAATGAGTGAGGAAGCAGGCTGTGGGGTGACCAGTGGGGTGCAGAGGGAGCTAAGGGCTGTTATGCGGAGCAGAAACAAGCAGCATGGTGGAATGGACTGTAGACGTCCCCAAGAACAGACCTGGGAAGTGCTTGCGGTGTCCTGCCTGCCGCCACATCCCTTCCAGTGCTTCCCCACTGCTAAAGAGCCTCTCCATGAGGACCTCAACCAGTCCAGGAGCCTGTGGCCAGCAGCGAGGAGGCTGTGCTCCTTCCCTCACCCCAGGCGCAGCATCTGTCCCTCACTCCCACTCTCCTGTGCCAGCACACAGGTGGCCCCAGAAAGTGGTAAGCAGGCAGCAACAACCGCAGAACACGGACAGCACCAGAAGGCTGAGGTGCTCAAGTACCTCCTTTAGACTTTCACATCCATGCGCTTCCCCAGACCATCACCCCCCTGTTTCCAAGGGGTCACCGTCGAGCTCCTGCTTCCCCACAGTATGACCCAGACTCAGCTCCTCTCTCCTCTCCACAAGGCTAAAACCTCTGTGCATTTCCACTTGACCACACTATGGGTTTGACTTGGGAGTCTGGAGAAGCCTGAGACCGCCCCAGGGGTACCTGAGGCACAAGTACTCACCACTTTCAGCTCAGGCACCGAGCGACTCAAGGTCCACTCCTGGCTGTTCACAAATGAATCTGCAGAACAGAGAACAGAAATCATTAGGTCATTGTACTCACCCTCAAGATCACAACACAGATCTTGCCACGCTTTCCTGCTGCCTCCAAACAGGAGACACATGGCTCTTGCCTCCCTCCCACCTCCTCCAGGGACTTGGAGCTGCACAAGGTACTGATGCTGCCTGTGGCCAGTGACTCTGCAGCGGGAGCTCCAGACGGGACAAACTGGGGCAGCAAGGGCAGCACAGAGCTCCTGGGCAGCACAGAATGGCCCACAGTATCCGCTTCCTCAGGACAAGGACAAGGGAGAGACAAGGAGCTGAAGGCACCAGATTCTGATGTATGTCCAAGATAGAAAGCAAAGGCAACCAATATAAGCACATTACATAATTAGCAGAACACTGTACGAGGCTTGGGGCAGGACTCTGAGCAGTGCAGCAACATTCTCTCCTGCCACGGGAATCCCCAGCACTCCATCTCCACCTAGGCACTCTCCAGGAGCTGGTCAAACACAGCCTTCCCCAGTGAAACACCCTGAGCAGCTGCTCCTAGAAAAGCCATAACCCTGTATTCCTCAGACAAGGAATGACATCCTGCACCCAAAACTAGCTGATGATAGGGCTGGAACAGAGGAGCAGCGCCTGTTCTGTTACTGGTGTGAAAATAATAAAGGATTTTGGAGACTGGGAACCTGGGGAAGCACAGCCCTGCTTCTGCCAGATTCACTGCCACAGACCAGTGCAGAAATGGACATCTCAGAGGGCTTCAAAAAGAGAATGAGGTTTAACCACTGCAGGCAGTGGTTACACACAACAGCCAGGCACCACCACTGCTCCAGTGTCACCAAAGGCTGCAGTGGGACCAGAGGCAAGACAGCTCTAATCTGCCTATCCTTCCCACTCCAGCCACTCCTGGCAGCCCCAAGTCCACCTCTGCTCTCCTAGGGCAAGCCTCAGCTCTGGTGTGGGCACTGGCACTGCCCAAACCAGCTGGGCAAGCCAGCAGGTTTCTGCTGAGTAGGTGTTTCCCAGGGCTGTGCCAAGCACCGCAGGCTGAGACCTGGGCAGCGCAGGAGATGCCACCAAAGCCAGGCAGGATCCCAGGACAACACCGGGCTCCTCAGCTCTGCCAGAAGCCAGTCAACATCAACCCAGCTCCTGCCTCATGGCTCCAAGGGACAGCTGGATCCCCCTGCTCGATCTCTGGGCATTGGTCAGTACCAACTGCCTGATCTAAAAGAACCTTGAACATCTGCCCTTCTTTGTCCCCTTGTCAGTGGTCATGGTTGAAGCACCACCAGTCCTGGCCCCTTCCCTCCTCCTGAGATGAGGCAGCATACTCCACTACACACTCCAGCACTGGAACTGTGAGCAACCGGCAAAACCAAGCACACTTCTGAGGGGTTCTGTGGAGCAGCTCAAATGCACCCAGGAAGAGGGGTCCCTCTACCAAGAAACAGGGCAGAGGGGGGCCAGGTAAGGGCAGGCTGGGCTCAGCTCCTGGCTCCTGGGTGCTCAGGACAGGGAAACCCTCCAGAGTTCTGACAGCGCCCTTCCTTACACATTATTTAACAGGTCCTTGGGTTTTATTCTAACAGGTCTTTGGGTTTTTAACAAAGGTTCAGGTGCTTGTTGGCTACAGTCTGGTTTCTGACAGCTTGGGGGTAGGTGGCAGGATCAGAAGAACCTTGTGTCCTCCTGCCACCCCAAGCTGTGCCCCTACACACAGTGCTGCCATAATGAAATCCTAACATGAAGGGAAGCTCCTCCCATTCAAGAGGGCACCTCAGCCCAGCTTTACCGGTTTGGAGCACCGCTCCTCACCCCTACACCCACTTGCTTCTGCCTGTCCCCGTTAGCTGAGTGGGAGGAGGTGTTTTATGGCTTTAATGGTGCCCCAAAGCTGAGACCCCCTCAAACCCAAGTAGTTTCTGCATCAGCTTCCCTAGGTTACCAGGTTATCACAGCAGCATCTCCACAGCTCCTGCAGGGGTCCTTCCTGGGCATTCCCACCTACCAGCTGGACAAGGCCCTCCAGACCATTGGCCTGAGGCCACAGCTCTCACATCTCGCATTGGGGTCTTCACCAAAGTAAGTCTTTCAAACCCATCCCTGCAACTGGCCCTAGGTCCTGTCCACACTGCTCTGCTCTGCTCCCTGGACACACCAAGCACCCCCACTCTCGCCATGCAAAGGGATATGGACAACCTGTGCATGGCATGATGCCTGGGTAACCCACACCAGTGTCCAGGTGACCCACACAATGCCTGGGTGAACCAGTCCTGATGCTCCTGTTTGCCACCCCAAGGACACTTGCTCAGTCAGCTCTCATGTCCCCTGAAGCTCCGAGCCTCACAGCTGCCTGCACCCACAAGTTTTCAGAAGACTCCGCCACACCATCTTCTCACAGCAGCCACAATCGGGATGACACCTACAGGGCTGTCAGAAAGGCTTCTCAAGAGCCATTTCCCAGCCACAGGCCAGGCACCCAACTGCTGCAAATCACTGACACAACTTGGCTGAAGTCAGCCACATCTATCCCAAGTGCTTGCTGGCAGCACAAGGTGATGCCCTGCTCTTGGCTGATGCAAATGCCGTGAGTATGGTATCATACTCCCCAAACCTGCATAAGGAGGGTCCCTGTCCATAACTGCAGCAGGTTGGGTTGGGTGTATACATCTCCACCAAGGACATCATCCACATAGGATTTATGCCGGGGCTGAGCCAGCCCTCAGGAACCATTTCCCGTCAGAAGAGGCAAGAGATCCCCAAACTCTCCTGGGGAGAAACAGCAACCACACAGCAGGACACAGCAAGGCACCAGCGTTGTCACTGATCCTACACACCAACAGGTATGGTGCATCAGGACCAGCAGTGCCACAGTTGTGGGACGAACCTCCAGTGAGGCGACACTTAATTAAGTGCCCTCTCCTCGTGGACAGGTTCCTGCAAGCATAGGAGAGTCACTTTTCCTCCCTCTCCTCTTCATTATTTAACACACAGAAGAGACCAATCTGGCAGAGATTAGGCCAAATCCCTTCCCCAGCCACAAGTGACCTCAAGAACAGCAGCCATGGACTCTCAAGCACCACCAACACATCGTAAGTCTTTGCAGGGCCCAGCGGTGACCTTGACCCCAAGGTATGAGACACAACCACAGGAGACTGGTCTGACCTGCCCCAATAAAAGGATACTCAGGCTACTTGTGCTGCTGCAGGAGGTGGAAAGCCTTCTGGAAGTTTGGAAGTTACAGTGGAAAGTCTTGACCTCACAGAGGAGCAGACATGGACATGAAGCAGACAGATCAGCCATCAGTGAGGTGGGTGTCCCTCGGCCAGTAACTCCAGACACCACTGGTGACCTATGGAGCTACCAGTGCCTCGTGTCAAGCAGAGGAGATCAGACCTTTGGACACAGGAACCCTGCTCTGCCTTCATGGACAGCTCTACGGGATCTCAAACCCTTGTCCCTGCACCTGCCACTGTGGCAAGGCCAGAGGGAGATAGAGGCTGGAGGGACAAAACCCACCCCCTGCCTCGGCTGCTCCCTAGGCAGGAGGAGGTGCAACAGGTCCATCTGCCCTGGGCCTCAGCAGCTCCCAGGCCAGACGTGTCTGCTCTCCACAGAATGACTAATAATTAACCAGCTCTTACCCAAATCAGTGCAGAATCAACTTGGACACTGCAAGCTAAAATCAGCCTTGGAACCAGGTCAGAGGCTGAGCAAACACAGCAGTGCCCACACAGACCACAAACCACAGACCCACAACCACAGACCCTCCTGCCCACGTGCAAAGGAGAAAGGGCAGCAGCAATGCCCGGGCGCTGCCACCTTCACCTTCCCTGGGCATTGCCATCCAGACCAAGCCTGATAATACCTCCACCCTGACAACACAGGCACCATCTGGGCATGGTTTATCTCACCATGGTCTTCAGCACTGCTGCAGAGAAAGGATGTTGGGGTCTCTGGGGACCAGGGTGTGGTCTCATACCAGTGCTGCTACCAGGCACTGCCCAGGCTCCATCAGAGCCTCATGGCACCTTCGATCTTGCAGTCCAGCTTTGAACACACCTGGACCCAAAAGTCAGACCAAACCCTCTCTGCCTCAACAGCTGGGCAGGGGCTGCTGGGAGGGACAAACCAGCAGAGCTGGCAACACCCCCTGTGGGGATCCTCCCTCACCAGCACAAACTCACTCCAATTCTGCCTGACCTCACCTCCAGCTGTTTAACCCCACAAACAAGGGTAGGTCAAGAGTAAAGAGACAGTGGGTCTGAAGGTTCCTGAGGGTGCTGCAGAATGTGCTCAGAACAGTCACTACAACCATCTCCTCCTATGTCATCCTGAGAACAAACTCTTCCCTGACAACTTCCAGACTTGTGAGGTTGTTCTGAGCTCACCAGCCTAAATTCAGCATCCAAGACATCAAGGTCCTTAAATACTTTCAAACCATGGTGCCACCTGTGCTTCTCCCCAGCCCTCCCTGAGCTCCTACCTGAGCCTAGGCAGGTACCTACATGAGGTGATCCCTATCACTACTCACTATGCAAACTCAACCTCATGCTCCCAGACCTCTCCTCTCACAGGTGCCCAACCTCTGCGTGGCCCAACCCCAAATAGAGGAGTAAAAGGATTATCTCAGAAAACTTCAGAAAGCCCCTTTGGGTGAGGGGAAATAGGGTTGTACAAAATCCCACCATGAGCTGCCAGCAGTGCTCAACCCATCATAGGAGCCCTCTGTGCCCAGGGAAAACTCTGACACCAAGCCTGAGCTTGTGTTTGTCACAGGGTTCATTCAAAGCGGCCCCAGCCACCACCTCAACACCCACAAACGTTCTCCTGAACCACTGACTATGGTCTGGGATCAGCCTGGGCTGGCCAGACCCTGCTGTCACTGTTCTCAGGGGCTCTCATCCTCCCTTAAAGCATTAACCACCCCCTGTCAGAATGCATTCTGCTGCACAGACACTGACATCTTTCTGGGTCACAAACCCCATCACCAGAAGGATCATAAAATCATAGAATCATTACGGACTGGAAGGACCTCGAAAGATCATCTAGCCCAATCCCCCTGCAACAGCAGGATCACCTAGACCAAGTCACACAGGAACACATCCAGGCGGGTCTTGAACCATAACCCCAAAGGAGGTGTCAGCAGGGCTGGGGGAGCAGCATTGAGTCCACCCTCCTGCCTCACCTGCTATAACCAAGCCCCCTGTGGGTACAGGAGAGGGAGCAGGGGTGGATCTCTGTCTGGGCTGCACCCAGCTCCCTCAAAGAGCTGAGAACCACAACTGCAGCTGCACCCCAGCAGGGTGGGCTGGGACCATCCCGCAGCTCTCCTGCGGCTAACGTGGGCAGTGCTCACAATAATAAGCCATGCGCTTGGACGGGGAGAAGCTGCAGGAGGCTTTATGGGCCTGTGTGTCTGAAACAGGAACAGACAAGATCTCCTGAACTGCCCATGCTGGGACAGTACTGAGGCTGAAGACCCCCTGTCTAGGGTGTCCTGGCTTAGGGGCTCTAAGCTCCCACCAGACAAGCCAGATCCTACACACTGAGTCAAGAGACAATAGGGAGTAGGGCCCTGCCACAGTGAGCCACAGCCCCAGCGTCAGCACAAAAAGCATTCTGGACTGGGTTGGGTTGCGGAGGAGCTCAGAGCTCACTCAGTCCCAACCCCCCACCACAAGCAGCAGCACCTCTCACCAGTCCACGCTGCCCAGAGCCATATCTAACCTGGCTTTGGACACTTCCAGGGATGGGGCAGCCACAGCCTCCCTGGACAACCTGTTCCAGTGCTTCATCACCCTCACAGGGAGGGATTTCTGCCTCAGATCTCATCTCAGTCTCCTCTCCTTGACCCTGAATCCATCCCCCTTGTCCTAGGCACTACAGTCTCACAGAAAAAATCCCTCTCCAGCTTTCCTGGAGCCCCTTCAGGTACTGAAAGCTGCCAGGAGGTGTCTCTGGAGCCTTCTTTTCTTGGGACCACCCCAGAGCAGAGCCAGGGTGGCAAACACCAACCATCATGACCAGCAGTGGTGCCCATCAGTCCTGTTGGATTGGGCTTAGAGCCCTCCTCACAGTGCAGTCTCAGGGGGTTCTGCAGCAGAACGACCCAAAGGGAACCCTCAGCTGTCCTTGCAGAGCAGACAGGTTTGGGGTGAGGACACCAACACTAGGGCTTCAACCTCAGCTGCTCCCCTGGGAATGCAGCAGCGGGGCCGCCCGCTGTTGGCCCAGCTTCTGCCGGCAAGCAGGAACAGGCCCCCTGCCGCTCCCTGCCCCAGTACACCCACATTCCCCAGCCATGAGCGCAGCCTACCCCCCTCCTGGGAACCTCCCGGCACCCCACACCCTGCCGGCAGCATCCCCCAGCCCATGGCCACCCACCCACAGCCTCGGGGGCCTTCCCCTGGCACTTGGGACCCCCAGGGACTGGGAGGAACTAGCCCCTCCAGCTCCTTGCCCTTCTGCCAGCAGTGCTAGGCACTGCTGAGCAGCCCTCCTGGAAGGTATCCTGAGCACAGAGCTCCTGGGCTCTTCAGGTGTTGCCTGCTCCAGTCCATCCCCCTGGAACAGGAGCCAAACAGGATCTGCCTCGTGACACCCCAACTCCAGAACAGCATGATGAGATTGCAGAGGCTTTGCGAGCAGCAGCAAGCAGCCGGACTCAGCCCAGCCTTCGGCTCCAAACAGGCAGGACCGTGGTGTTCCATGCCTTAAAAAGCCTGTGGCTGCTGTGCTGGCTGCCCAGGCCCTGTCAGGAGACACAGCCCACCCACACACTCCTGAGGCAGAGCTGGGTACACTGCAAGGCCAGGGACTGGGATGGGGCATGGGCAGAGACCTTCTCCAGAGCCCCTCACGTGCCTGGGCATAAGGAAAGAGCCAAGGGCAGAAGCCAAACATCAGGCAGTCAAGCACTCAAAGGCTGCTCCAGCTGACAGCATCCATTGTGTGTCCCATCCTCATGGGGGGTCCTGTGCTACCTCCCCAGACAGTCCTACCCTCTGTCTCCTCGCTGGGGATGCCACCACTGCTCCCCACACGCTGCCCAAACACACAGCCTCTATCCACAAACACCCTAGCAGAGCACTGCCCTGACACAGCCAGGCTCCGAGGAGCTGCTGGCGCATTTCTGCGCCCCCAACCCCTCACTGCTGGTCTGCACCTCTGCTCTGGCTAATCCCAAACGGTTTAGCACTCACATGGGAGCCCATGGACTCCCCATCCCACGGAGTTTCACCTCCAGGTGTTCTCCTATCAAACCCCAGGATGGAAGGAACCTCTGGAGATCATCTAGTCCAACCAAGGCTGAGCTCCCCCGCCCTTGCTGGGACACCACCGGGGCAAGAACGATGTGGGACACCTGTGCTCAGCTCCCAGGTGTCTGCTGGCATGGGGACCCCCCCGCCCAGCATCTTCTCAGCTGACCACACTGCAACCCTTCCAACACTGATGACAATGGTGGTACCCATGGCCAGGACTGCTGGTGCCTGAACCAGCCCCACAATCTTTGATACTCCTGCACTACAGCCACATGCTCCCCATGGAGGCCTGGGACACAGCCAGATGCCTATGCCCAGCACAACACCTCAATGCTCACTTACCCAGCGCCCGCAGGGGGCCTGTGCCCAGGAGGACAGGATCGAGGGCACCAAGGGGATCCTTGGGGCACGTGGTGCCATGCTCTCGCTTTCTGAAGCGGCTGGTGAGGAGCTTCCAGAGCCCCCCAGTGTGCGCAGGGTCGGCAGGCAGTCTGCCTCCAGCCCTGGCCAGCTCTGGGTACAGCAGGTCGCGCTTGCTGGGACAGGTGTGAAGGGAGCTGGCGTCACCCTCGCTCTTGGTGCGGAGGCGTGAGGGGCGCAGCAGCCCCCCGGACTCGGAGCGTCGCAGCTCATGGCCGCGGCGCAGGCGGAAGCTGAAGCTCTTTCGTAGGGAGCTGAAATTCTTCCTGGGGCTGGGGCTGCCCCCGAATAGGTTCCAGCGGCGACTGCCCCACAGCGAGCCCCCCCGCAGAAAGCCGGCGCTGCTGCTGCTGGTGGCGGGTGGGGGCACGAAGCTGACGCTGCTGGGCCGCGGCCGTTGCGCCCCGTCGGGCTCTGCCGTGGGGGCCCCGTCGGGGCCGGAGTCGGAGTCGCTGGGCGGCACAGGGCGGCGGGGGGAGCGCAGACGGAGGAAGGCGAGAAGGCTGCTGCGGGCTGGGGGCGAGGGTGGCAGCAGAGTCGCGGCCCCCAGCCCGTTCCCCGCAGCGCAGAAGCTTTTGGGGCGCCGGCGCTGGTGCGGGGCGGCCCCGAGGGCGGCGCGGACAGCGGGAACCCCCTGCAGGTCCAGCGATTCGCACACGCTGACGGCGCGGCGGGGGCTCGGCCGTGGTGGGCCTCGGCCCGCCCCGCTCCAGCGCCAGCCCTCGGCCATGCTCAGCCCATGGCCCCGCGAAGGCTCCTCGCACGGGCCCGGGAAGGAGGCGCCGCCGAGGGGCCCCAGCACCGTCGCGGCACGTCTGGGCCCGGCACCGGGCTGGCACCGCCCCGAACGGGGTCACCACGGGAACGGGCCGGGACGGGGCCGCCCCGCTGGGCCGCGCCCTCAGAGAGCCGCCCCCAGCGCCCGCCCATCCCACCGGACCGCGGCCACAGACGGGACCAAGGAAGCAGGGATCGAACCGATGTCCCCGCGCTGCGGTGCTCCGGGGACCTGACGGGGCAGCACTGAGTGCCGGGCAGGGCCTGTCCGGGTCGGGTCTGGTCGGGGAGTGGGACCGGGGGTCGGGCTCAGGCCCCGTCGGGGCACGTCGGTACCAGCTCTTCCCGCCAGGGGGCGCAGCGCTCCCGCGCGCCACTGCTGTCGCAGAGCGCCCCCTAGCGGCTCGAAAAGGAAGGCGGCACCGAGGGGAGGCACAGGGGGGCCGGCCCCACGGACCTCTGGCCCCTCTGATAAACCCGGTCCGGCCACACTGACCCCGGTGCACCTCTTCCTTAACCCCCGGGCACTAGCAAACACCCTCTACAATGGCCGGAGCCACACCAAACCCAGGAGTCCCCCAAGAACCCGCGGCAACCTCAGTTCGGGACAGCACTTTGCGGATCCCTTTTTGGGAGCAAAGGGTCTCCTTGGCCCTACAACCTCTGTCCATCTGTTACTCCAGCCGGGCCCGCCTTCTGCCCTTCAGAGTCCACTTCAGTATCAGCACGTCTTGTGCCTCTTCTCATCCAGGAGTCTTCAATCGACCCCCAGATGACTCCCCAACACTCTATCACCCTTTCAGACCTTCTCCCTCTTCCATCTTTCATCCCCCTCCACAATGGGATCTTCTGGAGTTGCTCCCCATCCCCTCTCTGGTTCTCTAGGATGCACCAGCCCTGGTTACTGCGCAGGGCACAGCTGAAGCCACCTCACCATGAGACACCACCAGCTCCCTCTCTTCTCTGTCCTCTCCTGAGTCCCCAGGTTGCACCACCTTGTTATAACACAGACCTCCATCACCCCTGCCTGGAGCCCCTTGTCTTCTCTTGGCTTTTTCACACCTTTCAGACAATAAAATCTCTGACCCAGCAGCACACACAGTGCTAGACACGCAGAGCTGCTGCCCAAAGCTGCTCCACACCATGTCAATGATGCTGGGGCAAACAGGACAAATTCAGCGCCCCACTCCCAAGCCAACACGCACTGATGCCTGGAGCCGAGCAGAAGGTGCTTGACAACCTGCCAAAGCTACAGCTCCACCATCTGTGCCAAGGTCACAGGAGCTGTGAGCTGCCAGACTGGGGCTGACCCTCACACACATTACCTGGTTTCCTGCTCCCCTGCAGCCAGGAGGAGTTTAGCTTCAAGAGAGCATCCGCCCAAGAGCTCTGAGCTCCAGATCTGGCTGCAGTGACCACAGTGTCTCTACCACTGGCAGTACCAGCACTGATTGCGCAGCTGACTGTGGGAGTTCCTCGGACACTACGAACCAGACCAGTATCCTCATGACATCCCTGTTTCCAGGGACTGGCAGTTGCTCTGGCAATGAAGTGGGACTATATATGCTCATCCCTCCCCCAAACCTCTGAGTTTGACTTTCATGGTGGCACTTTCCATACAGGTCTTGTCTTTCTGAAATGTCCTGCAAGTTCTGGGCATTAAACATCACTGAATCATGGGGATCTCTGCTGAGGAGATGCTGGACCAGACACTGCCCTGCTGAGACAGGACCAGGTGGGTGCATGGATCACCCTGACAGACGTATATCTGCTGGACCCACTGGTAACAGCATCTACTACAGCACAGAAACATCCTCTTGCTCCTCCTCCCACCATCCTGCCCTACAGGCAGATGCTGTTACACCAGCTGTGAAGAGCAGCCCGCATCCTCACTACAGTTTCCAACATGCCAAGGAGCACACAGAGTGCCCCTCAGCCTACAGCATCTCCTTCACCATCCCACCAGGAGTTGCATTATTAATGCTTTGCATGTTTTTCCTGAGCTCCCTTCAGTCCTCTACACAACATCTGCTACCAGTTTGTAAAGGTGGTTCCAGAACCTGGACAGAAAGTTCAGCTGGGGCTCCAGCAGCACCAAGGCGGCACAGACACAGGACACTACTTGGTGGCATCCCAAGGATATACTAGTCCTCCTTACAGTGACAACACAGCAGTAGTTTTACCCCGTTCCAAGGCAAAGGTCTCCATGTGCAGGGATATGACCCCCTTGGCATCGACCCTACAGAGAGAGCAAAAGGCATCTGAAGCTGAACAGAATGGAGCCTCAGATACAGCTTGGGGTAGGGAAGGGGGCTGCAGGGCAAGCACACGCACCCAGCAAAGGGTTAAAACCCTGTCAGATCTTGGCAGCACTTGGGCTGTGGTGCCACTACAGCTGAAACAGTGACTGATGGAGGACAAGGATATAGAGAGCTAGAGTGGATCCAGAGAAGGGCAACGGAGCTGGGGAAGGGGCTGGAGCATGAGGAGCAGCTGAGGCAACTGAGGAATTGAACTGCAGAAAAGGAGGCTCAGAGGACACCTTCTTGCTCTCCACAACTCCTCAAACTTCTGGAGGTTAAAGCCAGGTAGGGGTCTGCCTTTTCTCCCCAGAATCAGAGGAATTGGCTGAAGCTGCACCAAAGGCTTCAGGCTAGATGTGAGGGAGACTTTCTCCACCAAAGAGTTCTCAGACACAGGCCCAGGCTGCCCAGGGCAGTGGAGGAGTCCCCATGTCCAGAGGGTTTAACTGATGGGTGGCTCCAGTTGAGGGACTGGGGTTAGGAGTGACCTGGCAGGGCTGGATTGAAGGTTGGATGTGATGATCTTAAAAGGTGTTTTCTAACCACAGAGGTTTTGGGGTACTGTTGTTTAGAGATGGCCACCACTATAATACACTCCACACACCTCAGGCACACACCTCATGGTTATACTGGGTTTACTGGTGCTGTATGGGTACCTGATGCAAATAAAAGATGACTATTCACACCCCAGTGGGAAGGTGGCTGCCAAGGTTCCCAGTACCCCGTGGGGATCCAGATGCAGACGAGCCTCCAGCACTGGGATGCAACAGGGACAGTTTTGCAACAGTGGCCTGGAGACAGAGGCAGGTCAGTCTCTTACCAGCACTTTCCTGAGTCACTGCTGGTACAAACATTATGGCAGCTAACATCTGGCTTAGATTAACAAAACTCCAGGAGAGGCCAAACACCAGCTGTGCTGCAGGCGCTCCGAGAGCCAGGGAACTTTCCACTGCTGGCTGGTCCCCAGTGCAAAGCTCAGGCTGGAGCCCCAAAATGGAAAAGCAGCCTGAAGCGACTGGTCAGACTCTCCTCAGGCTTCACTGGCACCAGGGCTGCTGCTCTGGCTATCGTGGATGCTCAGGTTCTGCTGCACAGGAACACTAAGCCTGGAGAACGGGACCCACTGTCTGGTGGTGCTGTCCAATGGTGCTGTCACTCTGCAGAGAGAGGAGCCCCAGCCTGGGACACCCATGGCCAGGTCCAGGGTGGGTGAGAGACCAGCACCTGGGGTTGTAGGAGTAAGGCTCCTAGCACTGACAGAGCCCTGACAACAGGTGGATGCCAGCGGCAGACCAGGACAGGGCTGCTGCCAGCCCCTGGCCCTATGTGCCAATGGCACTGTAAAGTGCCTGAGGCCACCAGCCCCGCACAGGCCACGTTGTCAGTGGGATCACAGGCAGGCTCTCAGCAACTCTGCTGGGAGCTCAGCACCACTGCCAGGAGACAAAGACAGGGCAGGGTGACAGCCCCGTGCTTGGGCCAGACTGTGGGACCTCTCATGAGGGCATGTAGTGCCAAGACAACAGGGAGTGGCTTTACACTGAAAGAGGGGAGGTTCCAATTCAGCATTAGGGAGAAATTCTTCCCTGTGAGGGTGCTGGAGCACCCAGGTTGCCCAGGGAGGTGGTCAAAGCCCCATCCCTAGAGATATTTCTGGACCTGGCCAGGGCTTGGAGCAGCCTGAGCTAGTGGGACGTGTCCCTGACCAGGGAACCAGATGGTCTTTAAGGTCCTTTGTAACCCAAACCATGCTGTGATGCTCAGGACCCCCAGCACCCTTTAGCTGCTGCACAAGAACATCATGGGGCTGGAGCAAAGGGGCAGGAGGGGTCTGTGCAGAGCCACAGACGGGGCTGAGCCTGAGCAGCTGCAGAAGGACCCCGACTGCAGTGCCGGAGCTGCTGCACTCTGCAGACCAGCTCCAGCCGGCTTGGCCGAACACCAGGAATACTGATGAGGCTCTGCCTTCACAGGGAGCGTCCATGGGCCGCCTGGCCGTGGGGTGTGCAGCGTCACAGCCCCCACAGCCCCTGTGCTGCAGCCCCCACGTCATAGCCCCGCTGCCAGCGCGTCAGCAGCCATCACCCAGCGAGGTGGCAGCAGAGATGAGGCCCTGGCTGCTGCACAAACCACACCCGGTTCCTCCACGATAACCCTTCCCGGTCACCCTGGCCGACCCATATCCCAGCAAGGGATCCCCCAGTGCAGACTGGGACCTTCAGTTTCTGTGAAGAGAGGAAGAACAGCCCCGGCAGCAAAGAGTTAAGAAAAGCCACAAGGGAAGAGCAAAGACAGAGCAGAGCTGCAGCAGCTGAAGCTCCTGGCATCCTCCCACACCAACACCCCCAGCTCAGGTCCTGCCTGACAGGGAAATTACCACCTGCTGCCCCCTGAGCTGCCTCGCAGTGCTGAGGCAAACCACCCCCTTCCCACAGCCCAGTGAGGTCATGGCCATGTCACCCAAACCACTCGCAGCAGCTCATTCCTGTAGCACCCAGGGCAACCAGGGCACCTGCCTGTCTATAGGCACAGAGTCACATCCAACTCTCCATCTGCGACCCAGTAAGAGCAGCTGTGCTGGGACCAGCAAGGGCAGCCATACTGGGACCCATCTGCATAGCAGATGCCAGGATGGTGCTTCCAAGGCTGGTGCAGACCCCACAGCACAGGGAAGCCCTGGGAGGTAAGTGGGAGATGCTGGGAGACACAATCTCTGGACAACAGATGATCAAGGCAGCAGCTCCTGCTCATGAAACCACCCGTGGGCACTTCCCAAGCAGGAGGCTAATACCAGTGTCCTGACTAAACCGCAGCCTCCACTTAGGCAGTTAGTCTGGAGCCTCTGCTCCAGCCACAGGCACTCACCATGCGCCAAGTGGGGCCACAGGCTAGCCCCAGGCTGTGCCAACTGTCCTGAGCATCTCATCAACCTCGCAGACCTTGAGCCATGGCACAGGACAAGCAGATTCAACACAATCAGGTTCAGCCACCAGGAAATCTCCCCAGTATCTTGGAAGTTCTGCCTCCATGCCCTGGCAGAGGATGGAGTCTCAGTCCCCCAGACCAAGATAGACTTCCCATCCCCAGGTCCTTCTCTTTACCCAGACCCCTCCACAAGGTGCACTGGACCATGGGACAGGAAAGCAGGGAAGGAATTCAACTCCACAGAATGGGAAGAAGCCCAGAACCCCTAACATGATGTTCCCAACACAGCTCCCCATAGCTCACATAGACCCATCCTCCCAAGAAAACTGTGAGACCCCACCAACAAGTTCCATCCCCAGACATGTGCTCAAGAACAAGAGAGGAGGTAAAGGAATCCCAGACTGGTTTATCTTGGAAGGGACATCAGACCTCATCCAGATCCAACTCACTGCTATGGACAGTGACATCTCTCACCAGACCAGATTGCCCAGAGCCCCATGCAGCCCGGTCTTGGACGTTTCCAGGGATGGCACAGCCACGACCTCCCTGGGCAACCTGCTCCAGTGCCTCAGCACCCACAGTGGGTTTCCAAAAGAGGCTAAAAGGCCACCAAGGCAGACAACACCATGAGATGCTCACATGACCCTAAGCACCCCAATAAATTCCTTCAATCACTTTTGTACCTGGTGCCTCTCCCTTGCCCTCCTCCCAAGCAGGAACAGCCTGATGACTGACATCAGCACTCGGCAGCAGAGGCTGTTCTGGCAACACCAAGGTCAGCAGTAAGAGCAGCATCTGTGACCTCTCTGGGATCACCTGTGGTGCAGAGCAAATGTCCTCCAGAGAAGCCAAACCAACTTCTCATTACAAAATCAGCCCCAGACCTCACATTTAGCTTCATCCTCGACAGCAGCCATCTTAGGAAAGGAACTGGAACTCTGAGGATGGAAAAAAAAAACCCCTGAGAGCAGCCCCACAACTTCAAGGGAGGCGAACACCTGATAAGCCAATGTTCTGTCTACACCTGGAGCTCCACTGCACCTTCCACAAGCCTGGGAGCCCCAGACCAGGTCATGAGCTCCTGCCCTCAGAGCAGCAGGAGTTAGGTCTGGACTCTCCAGACAGCTCACCTCCATCAAGATGGAGACAAGCATCTCCCAGCATCACACTCGCCTGTCACTCAGCTGTGGAGACCTGAAATTCAGAAGCAGAAGAGATGTCTGGGCAGGAACTTCCCATGCAACTGAGGCTATGGAAATCCTGTGACCCATGGGGAAGAGCTGGCTCAGTGGCAGCCAGGACATCCCATGGGCACAGGCTAAGCACCCTGTGCCAGTGGGGCCTGCTGAAGCTGGGACCCGCAGTGAATCCAGGATCCACAGCAAGGCCAGAACCTCTGCCAGCAGCACCCACCAAGGCTGGAAAGAGAGACCAGGGTGGCTCCAGGACACAGCACTCAGCTGCTCTTTGTGGCTGGCAGGGAAAGGCTATGGACACAGGATTAAGTGTTTGCTTAGCTGCGCTTTATTTCTTAATCCCACTTTCACTGTAATCATAGCCAGCATTTGTAATTAAAATGTTTGTAACGAGGGACCACAGGGAGACACTGACAGAGCTCAGTGCTAGCGGTTACTTCTCATGTCAGCTCCTGGGGTCTCGGCAATGACCAGAAACAACTCGAACAGCTCCAGACCCAGCACAATTGCTCTAACATTGGGAAGCACAACCTTGCCTTCTGGCCAAATCCTCGCTCATTAATTCATCATTCTCCTGCAGGGGCAGCTCACCTGGCCCCTCCTGCTCAGCTCAGTGTCCAGCCAGTGACGCAAATGCAGTGAGTCCAGGGCACAGGAGGACCCAAACAGGAGACTCATCCCACAGCCACGAGCACTGGGATGCTGCCAAGGACCTTCCTGCCCTTCCTTAGGACATCAGCAGGGACAGAGGGGATGTGCAGGTGGGGCAGAGGCTGCTGAGGAAGAGCATGGTGCAGCTCTGGCAAGCACCAAGTAGCTCATGAGGATGAGTAAACCCAGCCCAGCACACTTTGATCTCTTCTCTGCCGGCTGAGAGACTCTGTGATGCCTCAGAGATGAGCTTTCTTCTTCTTGCTTCTGCAGCAAGGCTGAGCAAGGGGAGTGAAACCCAGCTCACCACCAGCAACCATCAAGCACCAGGCTGAGATGTCTCCCTACAGCTTTGCGCTGAGCCTGGTCAAGACACCAACACCCCGCAGGGTCCTAGGAATGGCCCCACTGCGACAGAGAGGGAGAGGAGGTGCCCCAGGTTTTGAGGGGAGATCTCCTATGGGCACCCCACAAGCGGCAGGGGCAGAGTGGTGCTCAGCAGGGCCAGCTCCAGAGGGACCCAACGTGCTCAGTGCCACCAGTTGCTGAGACCCCATGGGGCGGGCGAGGGTGGGAGTGTCCAGAGAAGACCCAAGGAAAATCACTTAATCCTCACTGCCAACCCACACACCCATCATGTCCTACAGGGCTGTTGTGGTACCCAAACAGGAGGTATCCAGAGCCCCTGGGATGATCTAACCACCACAGAGGTGAGAGATTGGGTGCAGCCCTCCTGCCAGCCCTATAGCCCCATCCCAGCAATGAGCTGCCAATAGCCACTCCAGTGTGTGGCTCCACGGGCCAGCAGGAGGGGACCCTGCAGACGCTGTCCCAGATGGGCTGAATGGGGCCATCCATGGCTTTATCCTGAGCTCCTGATAATCCTTAATCTTGGTGCCATGTCCACACATGAGCAGCTCTGTATATTAACAGCTATGGATCTCCCTACTGGGGAGCAGGACACCACCGGCAAACAGGGCTCACTGGAGCTTACCAAGAGACAGCAGTGGTGACAAGGAACACCCTAAAGAAACTCCTTCCCTGAAGACTAAATGAGGGGTCCAAGGTCTCTCTGGATCTCAGTGGGGAGGTCCCTCCCTTCCAGCTCCTTCCTGACACAGCCTGGTCACTAGGAGGTGATTTAGGTCCTAGTGGAAGCCGTGGGGCTCCAGCCCTGCTGCTTCCACACACTGCGACCCCAGGCTCTCATCATTTCCCTCTGAGCAAGGCAACATGCGGTAGAAAATACACCAGCCTGAACCAGAGGCTGCATGTAACCTCATGGGTGAAAGACTCCCAAACCAGGACGTGGACATTTTCTCAATGAGCCAAAATAATGGTTACTTGGGTTTGGTGCAGCTTTTTGTGAGACAACTCTTGAGTTTTTCTTTTTGTGTAGAAAATTAAGCTTTTCTCACTGTAACAACCTACTTCACACAACCCAGAGCCCCTGGACCAGCCTGTCCTCACTTTGCCCCACATGCAACACACACCAGCCCCCATGACAGGCTGCCCTGGACAAATCCCACCCTCCTGCCTTCCCTTCACCATCACATCCCCACAAGGGCCAAATCATCAACCACAGACAGAGATAAACCCAAACAAACCACAAATCCTAGGGGTGGCAGGAGGCTCTGCCTTCTCACCTGCATTCCTCTGGTCTGCAGAAGCTCTGGCTGCAGTCTCAGCCCATGAAGGCTCCTCATCCTCTCACCAGGCACTGGGTGCCACATCCCCCCAGAGCCCACTGCATGAGGTCTCAGCAGAGCCCCATGTGTCCCCTGACATCTGACCACAGACTGGTGCAGAGGAAAACCACAAACACACCAACACTGGCACGAACTTCCTCCGTGGTTAGGGCAGGAGGTGATGGCTTCAGGCACCTCTCACTGCCCCAAAACCTGGGATTTAGCAGGATGTGGCAGATGTCCCCAGAGCTGAACTGCTGGGGAGCACCAGCATAACCAGCCCCACCAAACCCCAGCTAGGGACAGCAGGTTCACTGTAAGACAAGGAGCAGCAGTTTCAAAATGAAAGAGAGGAGACTGAGGCAGAAATTCCTCCCTGTGAGGGTGCTGAGGCACTGGAACAGGTTGCCCAGGAAGGCTGTAGCTGCTCCATCCCTGGAAGTGTTTAAGGCTGGGTTGGATGTGGCTCTGGGCACCTTGGTCTGGTGAGAGGTGTCACTGCCCATGGCAGGGGTTGAGCTCTGAGCTCCATCCCAGCCCAACCCATTCTCAGGGCTGTCAGCAGCCTGTCCCCCAGTGAAGAAATGCAACCAGGAGCTTTAAAATTTCCCATTCCCACAGCTGCTGTTCAAGACTGAACACTTACCCCAGGGGAAGTTTTATCTCCCAGGCACAGGACAGAAGGGCTTGTTCTACACAAACACCAACAGTCTGTGAGTATCAACCACTACAGACCAACATTGTGATTACAAACTATTCCTGCTCCCAGTACACCCCATCATTCCCAGTTGCCTGTAACCAGGCTGGACACAGCCAGCTGCTGGTGTCTGAGCCCCTGGCCCACTCACTGCTGATCGTGGTTTCTGCTCCATGAGATCACCTTCTCCTCTGCTAACGGCTCATGACAGGACAGTCTCACTGCCTGGATGTGTCAGGCTGAGGTTTGGGACAGCACAGGCCTCTCAGTAACTGGGGGTTTGGGCACATGGAACTACCACTTGCCTTTCCTATTCGTGTTCCCTCTCCCCAAGCACTGGGGCTCAAGATTTATCTAATTTCTTGTGGCCTTGTGACATCCACCTTCCTAAACCAAACAGTACCAGTGTCACACATGAGCATCCCAGCATTGCTTGACCTTCTGGGAGAGAGAGACAGGGAGCTACAGAGGGGTCAAGGAGAAGGGGAATGTCCTGCCCTGCTCTCCTCATCCACAGACAATCCTGTACAAGGATGGGCCTGTAATATCTGTTGCTCTGGAGACATCCAAAACCCACCTGGACTGTTCCTGTGGGATCTGCTCTGGCAGGGAGGGTTGGACTGGATGATCTTCCAGGTCTCTTCCAACCCCACCAGTCTGGGATTCTGTGGGATGGCTCCTGAGATTGCTCTAAGGGAGATGCAGCAGAAACCACTGCTGGGAACATCCCGCAGGGATGCCCAAGGCTGACACCAAACTGGTAGCACTGGTAATGCCATGACACCAGAACCAGTGACTTCAGTATTTGCTGTGCTCACGTCTAAAATCAGAGCACCAGAGCCCTGTCCAGCACAAGTCCCATTTTGAACATCTTTGACATCTCCCTGCCAGACCCCACACCCTCCTGAAACTGGAGAGCTTACACTGTAGGCTCTGGTGCAGCTGGGGAGTCCCAAGAGCTGAAGTTCTGCAGAGCCAGCACTGCTCAGTTCTGCCAGTGCTTCTGGGACTGTTCTGTGCCACTCATGGCAGGGAACAGCAGTGCCAGAGAGCCTGGCAACTTAACACGACCACAACACCGCACACTGGGATCAGCAGCAAAGAGAAACCTGCCCAGAGTTCACAAAGAGGAACTTCTCTGGTTGAGCTTCAGAGAAAGCATCAATTCCATCAGGCTGAGACAAAGGTTCTGGGTTCCAGAGAAACCTCATCTCAGCCGCAAAGACAGGCAGCTCATCCTCATCCTTCGGTAGCCCAGGTTGAGGTAGCCCCAGCTGAGGCAATCCCAGAGTCACAGGAGGAGCAGGGTGCCAGAGCAGGTGCGGTGCTCTGCTCAGAAAGACACCCCAAATGAGACCATCTGCAGAGCCCTAGTCGGGAGACAGGAACACAGAACGTGCAGGGAAAGGCCCATGCCTAGTGACTCATCAGCAAGGGACTGGGGTAAGTGCTCAGGGAAAACATCAAATCCTATTTCACAGGTAACAAGTCCCAACTTCTTGTCACTGCTCAGGCAGAATCTTGAGGTTATTCTGAATGAGTCTATGAGAACCTCAGGGTGCTGCTCCACAGCCACTGATGAGCAGAGGATGGACACTGGCTGGACAGGAATGAGGCACAAACCAGGGCCAGAACAACCCTCACACCCATCCATGGTCTGGAGGCCAAACACGACTTGAGTTCTGCTCCTTTGCCTCCCCAGCACTCCTGACCCAGATCTCAGACAGATAGAAGGGAACTCACACAGGTACCAAGAGGGCAAGAGATGATCAAAAGGACCAAAGAGCTCCTTTTCCGGGAGCCTGCAAAAGGAGATGGCAGAGGGGAATGAAGCCTTCGTGTCAGCAGAAGAAAGGGGAAGGCCACTAGGGAACAATTTGTTCACTGTTTCATCCAAAACACAAACCAGGGACATCAAATCCAATTAATCAGGAAGCAGGTTCAAAAGAAGAAGATCTCTTACAGAACAGGGCTCACTGTGCCAGTCTTGTTACGGGGCAGCAGGCTGCCACCACCCACAAGGTGATGAGGGAAAGTCAAGGGTGAAGGCTCTACACGGGGTCTGTGGAAACGTGGAGACACTGCTTTGAGCCCAGGAAATCCATCACTCACAAACAGCTCTGGGCTGGGAGAAAGAGCATCTGGCAGCCCTCGGAGCCCCTGTGCCAGGACACAAGGAGCCAACACACCCTCCCTCTCCCCTGTGGGCCCCTGCACCAGCGACCAAAGCTGCTGGCAGTGCCTGTGGTGGGGGCTGTCAGACAGCCACCAAAAGCCGCCAGGGCCCTTTGGCTTCTCCAAACCCGCTCCTGCAGCTGAAATTTTCCATCCTTGCTCTCCACACCACATTGGTATTTTTAGAAGTTTCAGCAAAAGTAATTCAGGCATCTCCAAAAATGAGGTTAGGGAAAATCGAGGCAGCTTTGCCAAATCGTGCATTTTTCCAGCTTTGACTGAGTTATCTGCAGAGCAAATCAATGTCTGTGGACCAGAGCTGGAACCTCATGGCTGGCTCAGGGTCTTGCCTTGTCCACAGAGATGATTTCTTCATCCAATCTGGGAGGAAAGAGCCCCTTTGAGTGGGGCTGTGGCACTTCTCAGTCTGTGCTGCTGGATGCAGAGAAGACCCTTCACTCTGAACTGAGGCTGCTGCAGAAGGGACTGGAAAGGCAGCTCAAGGTGAAGGTGCCCAACAGCCTGAACCATCAGCTGGGCTAACGCTGTACTGGCTGAGGCAGAACTGCCTCCACCACTATCTGCTTAGCCATCCCTCACTGAGAGATGAAGAAAAGAATTTAAAACCACAAAGAACTACAAAGGCACTTTTGCTTTTATCCCTTCTCAGTGTTCAATTAGGGCTGCTGCTGAGGTCTCTTTATGTTACGTACACGGACAGGCTGCCCAACCCAGCCCGGTGACTCCTCCTGCCCAACCCTGCGTGTCCTGCCACTGGTCACGAAGGCAGCACAGATCACCCTGGGATGTTTGGCTGCTCAGCATGGAAACCCATGCCGTTCATTCAGACTCATGTCTCAGACCCCAGCCAGGACAGACTTCTACCTGCACGGAAACACAGGGATTAGGTTGGAGGCCTTGAAAGGGTCTGCAGCACCTCTGGCCAAGTTATCCCAATGCTCAGACACCTGAGTATGAGCAACTCTGGTTCTGGTCACCTTCTGTTCACCTTCAGAATGGAGCCCATTGCCCTCTAGCCCCTTTCTGTACCATATGCCCTTTTCACCAGGTTACAGAGGATTTTACAGCTCCTTTTGTACCTACGCACATTTTATTAACATAATTAATTACAGAATTACACACAGTACCTGCTGATGGTCTCACCACAGCCATGAGGATGTTAACTTTCCCTCTCATGCCTAGGAGTTCCAGTCCCACAGAGGGGTTCACCCAAACTACAGCAGCGATGGGGATGTTGAGATATCTAAGCACAGCCAAACTCAAATGCATCTTCTACCACACCGCAGCGACCTGTTGTGTTATGGAACACCCTGATGAGCTGGAAGCCAGCAAGGTTCTGTTTCATAACTTGCTTACGGTGCATTAAATTCTGCACCAGCTTCAAAGTTGCCTCAGGTTCAGGGAGTGCAGAAATACAAACCCAGTAAGGGAAGGAGAGTTCACACACATTTATACATCCTACAGGTCTGTGAAGTCTCAGTGTCCTGAAGACAAAGGAGCAAGGCCCAGGAAGGAATGGACGGCTCTCCCCTCCTGACCTTTCATCATGACACAGACCTCCAACATCAGCAAGATGCTGCAGCTCCATCCACCAGCCCAGCAGGGAGGTGCCCCCAAAAGCAGACTGTGATCCACCTTCTTCCACAGGAGCCCACAGCAGCTGTGAGGTTTCACTCCCTGTCAGCCCAAAGCTGACAATAGAGACAGGAGAAACAGCCTGGGCACTGGACAAGGCTGAAGGAGCAGGAAGAAGTGGGATGAAGGTACTGGCACCCAAAGCCCCTGAGAATGGAGATGCTGGTTTCCATGGGGATGCTGCATTGAGCCCCACCAGCCCAAAAGCTCCCTTGCACTAACATCCTGCTGAGGAGGCCATCATAGAAGAAGTGGGTCTCATCTCATCTTCTTCTCCTCCTCTTTTGGAGCCGAGCTAAAAGCCATCTGTGTTCCAGCCATCCACATGTGATCCAGTCGCCTCCTCTCCTACAGCCGGGAATAAAACAAGCACTTGTGGTGCACAAGTCATCCAACCTCCTTCACACTCCTACTCCAGATGGACACAACGGGGGGAGTCTGGGGGAAGCTGACTCAGGTGGTGTCACCTCCACCACAGCCACCTCATGCTGACTTCGATGACTCTCCCAGCTTACGGATCCCTCAGTCTGCTCAGCAACCATGAAATGTGCAATGCCATCCCTTGAGGAATCTGAGGATGAGGCACTTGCAAACCCTGGGACAGAGGCAGAGCTTTCTGGACCACCTTCCTGAGAGCAGGTATCCATAGCTCTGCAGGAGGGCAGGTGGGGTCTCTCCTCACAGTCCAGCAGACAGACACACGGCACCTCAGAGCGACAATCAAGGCCGAGCGCTCACCAGCCTGCCTTACGTCTTAATCACAAGATCATTCTATTTCCATGGAAACGGCAGAATTAGAGACTTGAGTTTAATGACAACTCCCAGCGCCGGTATCCGCCTGTGAAACCTGTCAGCGCTCCCCTCTCCAGCACCAAGACTGGAGACCACAGCTCCCCACACCACAGCTCTACAGTGGCGATGTGGCCGAGCTGCTCTCCAGCCTCCCCTCCGCATCCAGCCCCACTCAGGCAGATCTGCCAAGGACAGCACCATCCCATCGGTTTCACTCCTGCTTCACACACTTGCCAGTTTGGCTCTCAGAGATGGACAATCCTGACTGGTAGTGGCTGAATCCAGTGCCTGCTTGTGCATCAGCTACCAGTGTGGGAAATGTCAGCAGAGCTGAAGACCAAGGCCTCCCGAAGCTCCAGCAGGAGGAAAGGACTTTCTGTGTTGGTAAGTCACTGGGTGAGGTACTGGATGGCTTCAGGCACTAGCTGGGAGAGAACCAGGCAGCACAAGCAGCAGCCAGAGCCTCCCCACTGGCCTGACGCAGCAAAGCAATTGTTATAATCAAGCTGAAGGTGCTAATGACCACCATCCAGCAGAGGGTACCTGGCCAACCCCACCAAGTCACCCTCTGCAGCCACAAGCCTTTCCTCAGAGCAAAGCTGACAAGCACCCAGGCAGCACCACAGCTCCTCCAGAACCAGAGTCCTAGGTTTGCGCCAAATACCAGCGTAAGCTGGGGCACCAGTGGCACCATCAAGGCTGCAGAGCCACACCAGGGAGCTCCCTACACCCAGCAGCACAGGCATGAGCTGCCTCTCCGCCTTCTGCCCAGCCAGGGGTCCACTGCAAGAGGTCACTGTCCCCAGGCCCCTTCTTGGTGCTCCAGCTATGCCCAACAGAACCACTAGTTAACAGGTGTAGACAGTCCTGCACAACCACTGTCTCTCCTGGCTGCTATGCCTCACGTGCGTGGCTGCCCAGCCCAGCACTGAGCACATGCCACCACGCAGACAAGCAGGCAGGCAGCGGGCAGCAGATGCTAACAGAGAGTCACTGCACAGCACCAGCCATCTGCTGCCTTGCCAGAGCCTGGAAGGCTTTGGAAACCTGGCCGTGAGCCCAGTCCCTGCCATGGCACAACCACACTGCTCAGTGCAGCAATGTCCTGTCTCTACAAGAGCCACCTTCTACCCACCAAGGCCCTCACCTCTCCCTGAGACACCCAGCTCAGAACTGGAGAATCCGAAGGACAGTCACCATCTAGGGCAGAGTCAGCGGGACATGACAAGGCAGTCCAGCTCCATTAAGGGCAACACACAAGGCCACCCCCATCTCTTGATGGCAAAGTCCCACGCTGAGACAGCGGGGCTTATAACAACATCTGCAGCTGATTCCCCATGAGGGCTGGGAGTACTGTAAGCCAGGCTCTGCTTTGGGGTCTGGAGAGGACTCTAGGGCACAGTGAACCTGCCCTGCCAGACCAAAGCCACTCATAAGGGCAAGTGCAAGCAGGGCAGAGTCTCTCTGAACAACTAATGTTGTACCACCTGCTGGAACCGAGCTGCTGCCAAGTACCTGGAGGCTCCTCATCACCTCCCACCATCCCACAGGTTCAGCAGCTGGGCTGCCACGCATACAGCTCCTCGCAGTGTCCTCTCCTTTGCTGCTGCAGCCCACCTTTCTCCTCCTCCACCCTTCACCTGGCCAGCAGGACCTGCAGCCCCTCAGCTGGCAGCAGGTGCCCAGAGCTGGCAGTCTCGTTGAGTCAGGCACAGGCTGTGGGCATGGGGGAGTCTGGAGCTGAGTCACCCACTGTGGAGACAGGCTGAGTCACTTTTGGACACCCCTGTGGGACCCACAGATGCTGTACGGATGGACACACAGACAGACAGATGGCACTTGCTGCCACAGCAGGTGCCGGCACAGGCTCCCTCCTCACCACACCGAGCCGTTCTGCTGCCAGCAGTGTCTGGCAGCCCTGGTACCTTGCAGAGTATAGACTGGTGGTGGGCAGGTCACCTCACACTGCTGAGCAGACATATACTGGTGTCCACATCAGGGATGAAGCCATGGGTCAGATGAGCCACAGAAGCCGCTCACCACTGTCCCCCAGCACACATCACCATGGCCATCCACCAGCCATGTGCTCCCCAGCCTCTGACATCCCTGGGCATGGGCCAGCAGCAGGACACAAGGAAGTGCCACTGAGGGCAGGGAGTACTGAGGGGACCTCACCTACCTGGTCCTTCTGACCACTGCCATGGAGGAAACCCCATACCACCTACTTCAGCAATAAAGTAACTGCAAACCTCATTAATCACATTTATTTTAGTGTCACCTAAATCCAGCTCCCGCCGCTGCCATTTGGGAACAGCAGAATTAGCTCAAGGAGAGGAGGGGACGTGGGTCTGGGGTCAGCACTGCGAAGGAGCCCACGGACCTGGCACTGCCAGGCTCACACACCTAAAGCCCGGGGCTGAGCAGCAGGACAACCCCTTCTAGATAAGGATAAGCACCAAGGGCCACCAGCAGGCTAAACAACCTGCATCAGCTTAGTAACATATCGAACAGCCAAAAAAGGGTAAGAACTGGGGGGAAAAAAGAGGAGGAAACAGATGTCAGCAAGATCTTGAACACGGGAAGTGTCCAAAATCAGCAGAGGAAGTTGTAGGCTTCAGGAAAACCTTTTCCAACAATGCAGCGGGAAGCAGCTCAGCAAACCCCGCAGCTCCGAGCCAGGGGGTCCTTCAGCCTCACACCACAGCACCACTGGTGACCAGCACATTGGAGACCAACACACACACAGACTGAGGAGAAATTTCAGAACCATCAGCAAAGAAAAAAAACATGTAGGAAGTGGCAAAACAATTGAAATTCAAAGGCATCAACCAGATGGAAGGTAACGGGCTGAGAAGGAGCAAGGTCACAGCAGGATCACATCCCTGCTCACTGCAGTTTTCATAAAGATAGAAATAATGGAGATGCTCAGGTATGGCTGGAGCAGATGGAAGATACCTCATGGCCCAGAGAAGAACTCTCAGACCCCTCCTCCAGCCTGGACACCAGACCCCACAAAGTACAAGGAGGATTAAATGGAGCCAGCATTTTATAGAACTCTGAGTTATAGGGCTGATCTCCTCCCAGGTGCCCCAAGCATTGCTGATGCAGCCAGTCCTGTCCACTTTCTCATGAGGACGTGACTTGTTACCACACAACATTCCTACTAAGGATTGACACTCTGCAGAGTCACCAGTGATTGGCACAGCCAGTGGCCAAGAGATACAGAATCACAGAACCACGAAGGTAGGAAGACACCTCCAAGATCATCCAGTCCAACAAAACCCCACCCAGCCCACTCAACCAGGTGTCCCAGAGCCACACCTACACATCTTTTTGAAACCCTCTAGGGAGGGCGGACTCCCCCCCTCCCTGGGCAGCCTGTTCCAGCCCCTGACCAAACATCACACCAGAGTATATCTGGAGACACAATGAAGCCACCCCAGTGACGTGGGGAAGCTCCAGGCAGTGGAGAAAGGCTTTCACAGTGCTCACTGCCAAGTCACGCAGGGTGACACAGGCCAGAACCAGCAGAGCCAGCAGCTCCTCCCCAGCCCCCACAAAGGCCGTGGGGCCAAACACATGAGGAACAAGTGGGTCACCAGGAACCATCAGTATGGATTTACCCCAGTGCATTGTCCACCATCGACCCAACTGCCTTATGGAGCCAGACAACCCGAGGTAGGCTGAGCAGCACATGCCCACAGCACCGGGCTGGGGGCTGCAATCAATGACTCAATAACCAGCCCCAGCCAAGAACGAGTAAAGCAGCCCATGGGTCTATACTGATCGAGATCACCCCGTACCTTCATTGACCACCAGTAATGACAGAGCGCCCCAGCAACCCACAAATGACAGTAGCCCGGGAGGTGGCAGTTAGATACATGACAGCAGAGCCTTAATGCACAAGAACCACGAAAACCATGGGTTGGGCGATGGGAAACCTTGAGCCGAACCCACAGTCTGATAGGTTTAATTTTAAGAACACTGAGTAATGAAAAGCTATAAAACGTGGCTTTGAAGACCATAATAAATGAGCTCACAAAGAGAGGTTTAATGAGCATTACATGATGAACTGTCCAAAAAGAACATCCAAAGATAATTGATTATAAAGTAAACTTCTTGGGGAGTAACATTCAGGTAATAAAGTTTTATTGAGTCCAACCTGAAGAAAGAAAGAAAAAAAAAAAAGATCTTTAAAGCAGATGAATGTAAATCAGAAATTAGATGCTGGTAGGAACTACAGGAGTTAACAAATGAAGGAACAGTGGAGAGGGCACCAATGCAATGTGTTGTGCAGGGAGGGTGTGAAACCCCTACCCCTGGAGGTTTTCGTGACCCTTTCAGCTGGAAAGAGCCCTTTACAACCTGCCTGGACAACAGTGATGGCCTCACACAGAAGAACCCTGCACCAGAGAGCTCCTGTGGCCTCTTCTCACAGGGATGGTTCTACTGTTCTCCATCTGCTGATGTTTTTCAGGCTGACCCACATGTTTGTCTGGAAGATGCTTCAGCCAAACAATTCATTAAATGAACTGTGGGGTAACAGGGTCAGATTGGTTAGTTCCCAACACATGGCAAATAACTGAACAGACTCTCCAACACCAAATCAAAAATACAATCCCCATAGAGCCTAGCTGACTGAGCTCAACATCCTTGATACATTTTCTCCTCGTGCCCCTCCATCACCAAACGCCCCACTACACACATACTGCACAAGTCTCCCTCTAACCAGCCACTGCCAGTCCTTGGGTTGGGCAGATCCTCCCACACCCATTTCTGACTTGCACTGGGCCATACACTGCTTGTCCTCAGATTGTATCTCAGACTCTCACCAACTTCACCTCCACAGCTCACCACAGAAACCTCACAAAAAAAGGACCTAACCAGACCATCCACAACTTTTCACGATGCATGGGAGGCAGGACAGCAGACTGCAAACCAGAGAACCCACAAAGATGCTGCTCAACTCTGTGGGCAGTATGTAATTGGAGGCAGGATCACAAGGTTAAAAAAAGCTATTACAGAAACTGGCAGGTCCTCAAAGCTGATGGTGCTGACAGCACACACAGACATCATCGCCGTGTGAAGGAATAACAAGTGTGGTATTGACCAGCCCAGCTCCCTTGCTGAGCTCCTCACTGGTGTCAGGCACAAGAGGGTGTGAGCACGGGGAGTGGGAACTGGGTCAGGTTAATGAGGATGAAAACAAGAGAGTGGCATCAGCACCCTGGGTTGGACTCAAACAGCCACACACAGAGAAAGAGGTGACTGCCAACAAACTGCGAAGACAAGAAGCGATTCTCACAGAATCACAGAATGGTTCAGGTTGGAAAATACCTTGAAGCTCACTGAGTCCAACCATGAACTTAACTTTTCCAACCCACCACTAAACCCCGTTCCTAAGCTCGGGATCTCCACAACTTTGAAACACATCCAGGAACAATTCGACCCCCTCCCTGGGCAGCCTGTTGCAAGGCCTGATGACCCTTTCCATGGAGAAGGTTTTCCTCAGGGCCAACCTAAACTTCCCCTGGTGCAGCTTGAGGCCATTTCCTCTTGTCCTCTGACTTGTTCCTTGTGAGAAGAGACAAACCCCAAACTCTCTACCACCTCTCTACAGAATGTAGTGGACAAAGACAGACATAAGATTTCAGTATAAAATGCCATGTTGGATTTTAACTTGACCCTGGGACACTCAGTTGGCTGAATAACCTTGGAAGAGTTCAAGCCCTGAGAGCTCTCAAGCAACAGAAGACAACTGCCTTGAAAAAGGGAGGAGTGGCACAGCCTTTAAAACAGAAGAGACAGATCAGTCAGAGTCAAAACACTAAGAAAAACCACAAGACAAGGACACATGAACTTATCAGGAACCAGTGGTGTCCAGCCAACGTCAGCGCTGTCTGCAGTGGTGTAACAGACCTTCAGCACAGCAGATACCACACATCGTGCACCATGTGGTGTTCCTGGCTCTTTCACATGGTATTTCCAAACAAATAAGGAAGGACGAACCTATCACAGGCTCAGAACAACCCTGATTTGGTAACTAACCACCCAGACTGTACAAAGTTAGCGTGGGCAATGCTTCTTCCAGGCTCAGCTCCCATTAACAACTCAGCAATGGAACAAAGCCTGTGTTAGAATAGCAGGTGGCCTGGAACTGAGAGGGACCGCAAGGGTTAGGATCCCAAACAGCCCTGTCAAACTGCAGAAATTGTCTAAGGATTCCATTCCCAAGAAGCAGTTCTGAGGCAGCAATAATCATGTGGCTGTAGAACAGTCAGCAACATTCTGAAGAGGACCTGGTGGTCACAATGGATCACAAACCAGCAGGAGCAGCCACTGTGTTGAACCAAACAATCAGAGACAAGCCTGCAGAAGTCCTGCTTTGGGTTCTCCAGCACTGGTTGAGGGCCTCGGGTTCAAATTTTCAGAGGGACATGACCAAAGAGAGAGTCCAGAGGAGCAGGAAGATGGTCACAGGACTAGAAACCACCACAGACAAAGACCTGAAGTGGTTAAGCCCAAAGAAGAGGCTTCTGCTACAGTTTTCAGGTAGGAAGAGAGGCTGCTGCAGTACAGAAAAGAACTATCTGTTCCCTCTGTCCTCCTAAGTGGCTGCAATTGGGAACAAAAATGACTCAGGTTAAACTTTCTAAGGAAAAATGCAGTTAAACACGGGAAGAGAATCACAGACTGGTTTGGGCTGGGAGAGACCTTCAAAGCTCCTCCAGTGTCATCTCCTGCAGTGAGCAGGGACATCCCCAACCACAGCAGACTGCTCAGAGCCCGAGAGTCCAATTTGACCTGGGATGGTTCCAGGGTTTCTCCCACCTCTCTGTACAAGCTGTCTGTGTCCAACCGAAACCTCCAGTCTCCTTCTGTTTAAGACACTGCCCCTTGTCCTTATCCACCTATGAGTCTATCCACTAAATCTATCCATCTCAAACCTGTCCCCGGTCTCCAGGGAAAGGACTACTGACAGTATTTAAAAACTGGTTAGACATTTCTCAGGAAGTACAGACACCTTGACCCTAGGCAGGACAGTGGGTAAATAACCCTCCCATTGCCCTTTCCCATCTCATTGTAGGATCACACAAGGTTGTTCCTACCCCACCTGCAGCTTCACATCAACACCTCATCCTTGTTGGTCCCAGCAGTTATTTCATTCTCTTGGTTCTCCTGCTTGTTCTCTTCTGCTGCTCTCACCAGCCTCATGAACACCCTTCACTCACAGAGCTGCTGTGTCTCAGGTGCCCCACATAGCTCTGCCCATGGCACTCTCCCTCCACACTCCCTCTCGCTAGCCTCATGTTTTAATTTAATACCCGCTCTCAGCTCAGCGTTGATGATTCATAGTTCTGCCTTTCTATTCCTGGACTGTCTCCTGTCCAAAATGAAGTCTCAGCTTATTTTCCCCTCCAGCATTTCAAGTGTGTACCCACAAGCCCAAGCTCAATGTGATTAAAGGGAGCTGTTACTAATCCTAGCTTTGTCCCTTCTTTCCCTAAGCCTTGGCTGCTCGATGCCTCGGGACACCACTAGGATCCCATTTGAGTTAAGGACACAATTCAGACAGGGAACAGGTCATGGACCCACCTCTCCTCTCCATGCTCTGACTGGTCCCCAAGCCCCTATAGACCTCCCCAAGTCACAGACTCCAGGCTTTCACTCACCATCACATGCTTCCCCATCCAGAACTGTCTATAGCACATAAAATCGTGCCTCATCCATATGCAGTCAGAGTGCTGCTGCTGCTAAAATTATTTTGCTAACCTCTCTTTCTGAAGCAGACCAACCCTCTCTTTGAATCCCCACTCCGGGTCCTCCTTTTCTGTCACGTCAACCACAAGCTGCTCGTCTTCAACCTCCCCAGCTCCTCACACATTAACAACCATCCATCCTTTGCTGCTGCAGAGCTGCCTCTTCTCCTCCCAAACTCTGACAGCCATCTCCACTTCCCAGCTGCTCCACTCTGAACAAACACCTCTCTGTTTTCCCCCATTTGTACTTCAGGCTTGAAAAGGGCTATTTGTAAACAACCCAAATTATGCTGTGCTGGCCCCTTTCAAATCTCACCAGTGCCTATGTACTAACTGGGAACCCCAAGCCCCACCTGCACAGAGCCCATGCCCTTGACACAGCCCATGCTGTCCTGCAGTCTCTGCCCCCAAGCTCATTAGCACCTGCCTCTCATCTCCCAACAACCCAGTAGACCCCTGCAGCAGCACTCGCTCTGCTCCACTGTGACAGCAGCTTCTGCAGGAGGAACCCAGACACAGGAGGGCAAGATGTCCAAGATGTGACTGCAGTGAAAACACCAGCAGACTCCACCCACCCCACAGCTCCCAGACAGCACAGCCCACCACCTGCCAGGGCCAGCAGCAGCCACAGTGCGACTTAGTCTGGATTCCTGCTCCATTCACCTCTGCTCACTCATTCACAGACTCCCAGGGAAGGGCCATGAACCCGCTAGAGGCTGATCTGGAGGTCAAACCCTTTTTCCTTCAGCACGGGAGTCATCACTGGGACAAAAACCAAAAGCTGTCCAAAAATACAAGAGTAGGAGGCAAGTGAGCACAAACACAGCGCCAGGGGCTGCCAGCCCACATCACCCAGCAGCAAGCAGAGACAGGAGGTGACAAAGCCAAAGCCCGTGGCTCACAGCCCACCAGGACTCCAGTACCAGCATGACCAGACAAGGGTTCCAGCCACCAGCAGTTGGCTGCAGCCGATGCGCGGTGCCCTCACTGTCTGGGTGGATTTCATCACCACGCTGATCACACAGAAGAACAAGATCTCACACATAACCCCAGGCAAGAACTTCCAGAGTGACTCACACAAGGCAGAGGCTGTAGTGCTGAGATGCAGCCCCACGGCAGCAAGAGGCTGAGGAGAGATGCAGGCGTCCCTTTCCCTCCGTCTGGCACGAACAGGTCACTTTGCGCTGTCTAGAAATCCATTTTCTTGAGATTTCTAGGAATCCAGAAACAGCTTGGGTTTGCTAGGTTTGGTTGAGGCTGGACAGCAGGTCTGGAAGCTACTGGGGCAGGACAAACAAGTGGATAGAGCAGAACAAATCGCACTTGTATGATCCTCCTTCCAACAGGGAGCAGGCTAAAATTATTTGGGTTTCCAGCCTTGCAGCCTCCGAGGACTCCTTGTTCTCACAATGACACTTCAAAAAATCCACCTGAACAGTCTGAGCTCACCTTCAGCACCACTCGTGATGGCAGAGCACTGCAAGAGATGTCAGGACGAGAACAGACCTCGGCTGACTTCTTCAGGCAGGGCACAGCAGGTGGAAATGAAAGGGATATGCTTGTTCCCTCGGTGCAGCCGCTGTCTGACTTGCGGAAAGTCCCGGCAGAGGCTTTAAAAACATCATATGCCAAAGCAGGGAGGTGGGATCACAAAGAGGGATGCACTAGAAGCATGACAGGATGGCTGAGGTGCTCAGTGAGGTTAAAGCTCCATTCACCCATACACCTCCTGGGGCAGCTCTTGCATCCCTCAGCTCCTACCAGTCCTTCTGCCCACCGCAGCCACTCTGGACCCCATGGCTACTGCACACACAGCCCTGGCATTCGCCACCAACTGAATGTAACTGGGCTTTCAGCTCACGGACTGCTTCCCCACCGCCCAGGGCACCATGAACACACATCCTTTCTTCCCCAGGGTCTGCTTCTGATGAGAGGTAGAACCCACTTCATGCCAGTCAGCCCACCTGGAAACACAATTTGAGGGTCCAGATTACAGATAATTTAACTTCATCACCCCCATTAACCAGAAGTTCCATCACCAGGCAGCCTAGATGTCTTAACCCTCATCCTGGCAAAGCTCTGGAGGAAGACAAAGCCCTGCACTGTCCAAGATCCAAGGTCTCTGCCCAGCAAGCGACCAGTACCTTCAGGCACTCTGGGAAACCTCCTGAAGGCAGAGGATAAGTTCAGGCATTTGCAGACCAAAAACTAACCCTTCAAATTTCTCCTTCAGGGTCCTCACCAGGCCAAGCCCCAGCTGCTTCAGCATGGAAGGAAGGGACAAGTGAGAATCCCAGCCACACACCAAGAGTTCACCCTGCACTGAGCACAGTGGCAGCACCTGGGGACAGGGTCACCTCCACCACATTCCCACTACAATGGAGACCTGGGCAGCTGCTGGTCAGCAGGACATGGGTTGGGGTGTAGGACTGTCCCTAGACAAGCAGACACTGTAATGGAACATGGAGCCACCTGAAGGGAGAAATCCTTAGAGCTGAGTTAGTGCCATCTCATCTCTCCACTGCCCTGTCCACACATCACCCCTCCCTTCTGTGCACCCCACCATGGTCACAACGTGAGCCCAGTGAACAACTGGAAATTGATCCAGACAAACCCCAGTGCTGAGCTCAGCTTCTCCCAGAGCAGCTCCTTGATGCTTCCCACCACGCAGCAGCCAGTGCTGGTAAACAGAGCTGCAGATGAGGAGAGCCACATTGTCCCCTCAAGCAGCCACCACAGTGGTGCTCGGTTGAGGTACCTCTGAAACCACAGCCACAGAAATCTTTGATGCTCTTAGCAGTGCCACACTGAGATTCCATCCTTCCCCTGTGGTGAACCTCTATGTCTCCAGCTTCTCCCCTGTAGTCACAACAGCAGAGTTCTTGCCCCCACAACACCAGAAACCTTCTCTTCCCTCACCACAGCACCCGCAACCTCATCCTATTCAGTCTCCAGCCTCCACCATCATCCTTCAGCCTTCCTGCTCCAGTTCCAGCATCTCTCCAGATTTCAGTCCATTACAGCATCAAGTGATGTCTCCAATTCATTTTTTCCACCAGACCATCCTCTGGAGCTGTCAGTGTCAGCTCCTGGCAGTCTCTGCCCTGACACCTCCTCACTCCAAGGAGATTGGGACATTTGCCCTATCTCCTATGTCCCTGTTCCCTTTTTTACACATAATTTCTAGCAAAGGTTGATGCTGTGGTGACAGCAGAGCCCTTGATCCACACACAGAAGGGGCACTCAGCCCTCGGGACACCCAGCTCCAGCTGAGAAGCACAGACACACTGATAGCTCAGAGCTTTAGGGCTTTCAGAGGAGAGGAGCCGGGCTCCAACCTGCACCCCACCACGCTCTCTGTGGGTTCCCAGTGCTCAGGAACGTAGGGCACACATCAACGGGGCGATTCTGCAGAGGTCGTGGAATTAGCAGGAAAGAGCTGGCTAAGCACAGCCCTCTCCTTCCCACAGGATGTAATTTACTCGAGGCAGATTCAGCTGAGCAAGGATGTGCTGGAGAGCCCTGTGTGCGGCCTGGCAGCTTGGGGCTCCCCACAGCCCAGACAGGTCCTGGAGGGACTCCAGCAAGCTTCAACCTCCTCCTCCTTCTCAGGAGGACATGGCACTAGCAGCAGCTCCAGTCTTGGATCTCACTTTGTGAATCAGAGCATCAGGAACCAGTTCCAGAAGACACTGGGGAAGGATGTGGGATAGAGCTGTAAAACTTCATCTGGAGCTGAACAGAGGGATGAGGTTTAACTCATCAGAAAGAGATGTGGATAAGTGACCTCATTAACTGCTACAAGCTGCCTGAAACACAAAAATACCCACTGTCAGGGGCCTTGCTTACTCCTAGGGAGACACGCCAAGAAATCTCAACCACGGTGTGGAAGATGCCTGTAGGAAGAACTCCACCAACTGTAAACAGCGGGACAGCCAACACCAGGCAGAAACCCCCAAGGCAGCCCTATCCCCAAGATACCTTAGGTTGACCTGATGGGGAAAAGGGGATGAAAGTGCTGCTTCAGGTGTCTGTTCTGGTATTAAACCCAAGGGGAAAGCAGCTGGGACACGGAGCAGTGCAAAGCCAACGTCCAGAAGCAGTTCCTGCCCAGCCACAGAGCTAACCTGCCATTGGCAGAGCCTTCTCCAGGGCTTTCCTCACCCTCTGCCAGTGACACAACCACTGGAAAACATAGGGGAAAGCTCTTCCAAACTAATGCCACTTCTTAACATGCAGGAAGGAACCAAACGAGTTCAGGAGTGTGTTGGAGGAGTGTGAAAGGACAATAAAGAGAAAAACACCACACTGGGTAACAGTGACCACCCCCACACAGAGAGATTCTCGTTCCTGCTTCTGGCCAAGTCCTCTCACTTGGCTGACAACTCCCTCCCAGCACCTCTGCAAGCTGAGCTCTGGGTGGGCTGCGAGACATGCGCACAAGCAGAAAACTCCTGTCACTCCACAAAGACTCTGCTGAGGGATCTCACCTACTTGTCACCTACCTTTCTCCTCCTCCCACCTGGCCTTCCTTACCTCCTTCACATAGGTAATCCCTGTGGAATCACCTCCTCAGCCCCAAACCAAGACAAGACCTCCATCCTCACCCCTACCTGCACTGTTGGTGGATCCATGTTGGCTTCTGCTGCCCCTGCATCCCTCCTGGGAATTCTCCATCCCACTGACACTGCTCCCCTGCCTAGAACCCATGTTCTGGTCACTTCTGAAGATTTGCTTCTAGGAAAGAAATCAAGCGCTGAGCAATTCCTGTTCCAGTTACAAATCTATTAATACAGTCCTGTCTGCAGCTTGTTCCAGAGTCATGTCGTTCGAGGTCACATTTATCACAACCAGGGGTTGCACCAGCCCCACAACTGAAGTCACAGACTGTTTTGCTTTATGCACTTCCCAAAGCCTTTTCCAGAGCTCCGCAGCTTGCACCAGTCCCTGAAAGCCAGCACAGGAACAAGCCTGGGATGCAGGAAGTGGCTTTGTTAGCCCCCTGAACATCTGTACAAATCTGGTGGTTAAGAACCACCACCAGATTAAGAAGCCCCAGGTCCTGCTGGTGATTCACCTGACTCTGGAGATGGGACAAACCCACTGCCCTCCCCTGCCCTGGTGCCCAGCAGACCTCACCTCTGCCATGGGCTCTTGGCAAAGCTCCAGCTCCATGGAGGAGATGAAAATCAAACCCACTTCCCTCCTCTCCTGCAGCAACACCCTGAAACCTCCACTGAGACCCATGAGCAGCTCCAGGCACAAAGGATTTCCATCCCATGGGTGATTCCAAACACTTCCCATTACATGGCAGGGGGAACCAGATGTCCTTTGAAGTCCCTTCCAACCTGAACCAGTCTAGGTTTCCTCAGGAAAAGCCCTTTCCTCAGCCTGCAGGGCTACCAGGGCTTCAGCTGCCACAGCCACTCCAGCACCCACTGCATTACCCTCTGTGGCAACACCATCTGCAGTTAGGCCCAGAACCACGAGGTTTTTGCAGAAGAACCTGCTGCTAACACCTCCTCCACCTCCCCACCAACGCTGCTCTGAGGTTAGAGCCCGCATGGAAGTGACAGCAACCCTGGATCTGGGGGGATGGATGGATGGAGTGAGATATGAAGGGAGGGAAGGATACTGCTGCAGAGAGGGACTAGCCTCTACCCTTCTCCCTTCTGAAAGCAAAAGCATTGCCTGCAGAGAAAGAAACTGGTGAGAGGACACCGGCAGGTCTCGCACTCATCATTAAGAAGTGGAACCTGGGATTTCACTGGCAACTTCCACAACAGATCTTAGGGCTAGAAGCAGTCACTGCGGTAGCAGAACCTGATCTTTGGATTGGGAACATAAAAAAACCAACAAATAAAACCCCTCTTCCAGGAATTTCTACATTGAGCCCAAAACACACAGATGAAAAGGATCTTCCCCTCCAGACAGAGGCCCTCCAGGAAATGATAAACATCTCCAGCAGAACTCTTCTGGCAGTTAATTACCCCACCACTAATTCCACCTCTCTCATCTAACTGGTAACGTGTTGCATGTAACTGCATCATCACAGCAGGTGATGAAGGTTCACTTGGATCACTGAGATCACCAGGATTCACCCTGGTGCCCAGCTGGTAAACAGGGAACTCAGCAAGGTGAGGAAACTTATGGGATTCCTGCGCTGCCAACACCGTGGCTGGATGGAACAGAGGAAGGAGGCAGGGAAGGGCCAGAGGAGCCAGCCAGTGTGTGTGGCTTGAACAGGCAGAGCCCCCAGGACCCCAGCCCCATCCCAAAGCCACCTGCTTGTGTGCTGGTCACTCATCTCACCTCCTTTCGGGTTCAGCGGGGCGGCTGTGCCCACTCTGGGCAGCCTGGCCACTCCCAGCTGGCAGAAGGCAGCTTTCACACCTTTCTTGGAGCTGCAGGAGAAACCACACTACTCCTCGAGCAGAGTTGCTAAGAGACGCACCTCCCCGCCACCCAGCTCACTGCCAGCCTACACATAGCCCCATGGCACAGGATGGGATGCGGGCAAGGGCAGGCAGCACCCAGCACTCAGTGGAGCATCTCCACAATCCTGCGGAGAGGGGATGGGGTGCAAAGGGCAGTAAAGCCCAGGAGAGCTGGCACTGTTGCTCTGCTGGCTCAGGAGTAACTGACATGCAGCAGTGCTTCAGGCCACAGCTCCTTGGTCCCGCAACGGTGGAATCACAGGCAGGATCAGACCACGTCAGCAGAAGAGCTGCCGGCCCCCTTGGGTCTTCTGCTGCAGGCGGCATCAGCGGCCTCAAGAGGGAAGGGCTGTGAGAACCCCATAGGGATGGATGTGAGATGGTTCCCCCACCAGGACCATCCCAACCTCTCTGACACACTGCTGCCAGCCTGTGCCACCCTCCCACCAACCTACAGGACAAATCCCTTCCCTCTTCTCCTCAATAAATTCTATCTACTGACAGCTTTCAGCAGCAGGAGACCCCACAAAAGTGGAGAGAAGCCCCTTCCTCCTTTTATGGGTTTTACATCTGCCCTGTTCTGATCGGACCGAGTATTCTTCGTCCTCCCTCAGCCACAGCCAGGAACAAATTCCTGGATTTACATCCCCTTGCTGTGACCCCTCAGAGTTGTTCCAGCCCTGCTTGCACCTCCCCTGCCCAAAGGAGCCCTCATCCCATAGACCCGGGCGGGACCAAGCAGCATCTCCAGAAGATCACCGGCACAGCTGCCATCCCCCACGCAGCAGCACCCGCCTGCGCCCCCCCACAACGTTGCCAGGGCCCCCAGAACCTTCCTGGGGTGCGTTAGTGATGCTTCTGGGCTGTGAGAGTGACCCCGAGCTGCTGCAGAGCCCAGCAGGGACAAACACAACCGGGCCTTGAAGCAGCGATGCTCTGTTTACCCCCCACACCAGGACCCCCCAGACAAGGATCTCCACAGTCCTGGAAGCCCCCAGACCTGCTTGAACCCCCAAAACCCGGCTGAACCCCGAGCCCTGCAGCCAGAGTCGACGGCCCCCGCGCCCCCACCGATTCCTTCGCTATACGGCGAAGCGCGGCTGGCGAGTCCCGCAGCTCCGAACCGAACCAAGACCCACCCCCCC
>VXBP01004909.1:238622-273516 GCA_013400115.1 Rhinopomastus cyanomelas
CCCCGCGCCGGCACCGCCCCCCGCACCGCACCGCCCCTCTGCCCGCCCCCTTCCCCGCCCCGCGCCCCCAGCCTGGGCACACTCGCCTCCGCTGCCCCGCATCTTCTGGCGGGTCTCATCGTTAGCCCCGTCTGGCCAAGGCCCTTCAATTAGGCTGTGACACGCGGCTGGTGCTGATGGAGCCCTTCGATGGGCGCCAGGCTCTGCTCAGGTGGGGTCCCCTGTGCAGTCACTCCCCTGGGTCCCTCAGGTCCAGCAGTTAGAACTGTGGAATCATTGAGGTTGGAAGAGACCTCCAGGGTCATCCAGTCCAACCCAACCCCACCCTGCCCACCAAACCAAGTTTCCCAGCCCCACATCTACTTGCTTTTTTAACTCCTTCAGGGCCAGCAACTCCCCCCTCCCTCGGCTGCATGTTCCAACTGCCAACCATTCTGTCAGGGAAGAGATTTCTCCTGATGTCCAACCTAAACCTCTCCTTGTGCAACTTGAAGCCGTTTCCTCTAGTCCTATCACTGGTGACCTGGGAGAAGAGACCTACCCCTACTTCTCTCCAATCTCATTTTGGGTTGCTGCAGATAGCAATATGGTTTCCCTTAGCCTTCTTTTCCAGACTAACCTGCCCCAGCTCCCTCAGCTACATCAAACCTGCCCTCCAGTTGGTTCTTCATCTATCGAATACATGATTGGTCACAACTGCGCAGTCATGACCATCAGGCAACCAGCCCTGTCATTCCTCTTGCACAGGAGTCCTGGCTGTGCCCACTCCTAAAAGCAGCTTGTGAGGAGTGACCACAAAAAACAGAAGGCCCCAGCTGGGCACCACACTAGCAGCACCGTGACAGCATCCTGGCATGGGCATCCTGGCAGCATGGAGAGCCATGGACACTTCCCACTACTGCTCAGAGCCCCAAGGTCCAGCCTGACCTGGGATGGTTCCAGGGATGGGACTTCCCCCACATCTCTGGGCCAGGGTCTCACTACCCTCAGGGTAAAACATTCCTCCCTTTTATCTGGTCTTGTAGTTTAACAGTAAAAGGGGTTTCATCATCCCTCACCCTATCACTACACTCCCCAGTTCTGAAGGCTCCTGTTTCATTTGTGTCTTTTTGTTCCTGTTCAAACAGTGAAGTGGAACATCTGGCTGCAGCCAACGTGGAGCAGTCCCAGGCTGCCCTGGCCAAACCTCAGCGGACGTTCCAGGGGGTTCTGATCCCCAGCCCATCCCAGAGCAATGAGTCTCTTTCGCAGGTCCTCTCCTGCAGACCTGAAGCCTGAGTGCGCTCAGTGTCCCATCCATGTCAGATGGCTCCACACCAGGTTTGGCCCATTTCTTCAGAAAGCTCCCTTGGTAGAGGGGGTTGGCATCCCACCCACCAGAGGAGAGATAGAGCAGACTGGGGAAGTGCCTTGCAAGTATCTCCCCTCTCCTTTAGCACCAGGAACACTCATTTCATCTTTGAATGAGAAGGCACATCAATGGTTCATCTCGCCAAACCATCTTTGGGCCTTTCTCTGGGTCTCCTCAGAGCAGGGTCAGTGAAAGGCTGCAGGTCCTGGGTGTTTCAGGAAGGTACATGTGGTCCTACACCATCACCCCATGAAACTCCTGGCTGTGTTTTCACAAAGTTAGCACCTGAGCTACTGCAGCCTCAGGAATTCCCGGAGCTCCACGGGAACATTCCTGGATTTCTGTGAGGTCTGGGCAGCCCTGGCAGCAGGACCAGTCCCTTAGTCATGAGCACACACACATACGTTTCCCTTCCTTTGTTGGAGAAGGAACATGAGAACAACACTTGAAACCCATTTCTTTCTACTTTTCTCCCTTTCTGTATGCTGCAGTGATCACTGTCCAAAGCTGGGTGAGAAATGAGACCTGAAGGGATGAAATCGAACAGACACTTCCATCCTCCAACCCAGAGACACCAGCAGGTCTGTGGAAGCAGTCAGTGCCTCCCAAGCCCAGAGGACCTGCTTAGCTACTGCTAGAGCTGCTCTGAGCACCAACGCTGTGGATCTCACTCTGCCCTTGAGTTCCATCTGGCTCTTGAGGTTATGATCCTGCCTCGGCTGTATGGTCTGAACTGCTGGTGCAGCCCAAGAGCAGCTGTCCCACAATTATAATCGTAACAGGATTGCAGCCACTTGGATAAATGGGTGATGATCCCAGGCAGTGACATGTTACACAGAGTTTCACGAGGCTTAACTCCCTTGTTCAGAAGAAAGTCAAGGAAAATCACCGCAAAGGAAAGATTAGCCTGAAAAATCCTAAATTTATATGCAAACCCCAAGCACATACCCAAGAAAAAAGGACAGATTTCAAAATCCATCCTGAAAGGCCTGGCATCACAACTCTAATTCAGGGATGTCTGCTATGACGGGCTGGTTCCAGGCAATGTCCTCTCTGCTCTCACAGCAGAGATAGGGGATGGTCAGATCACCAAGGTCAGCAGAGTGTACCCTGCCCAGGACACAATGTCATGTCAAATTTATTTTCTTCCAGTTTTGCTCTGTCATTTCCCCGGTTAAATTTAGAAGTCCAAGGTAACACCCAGGGGCTCCTTTTCTGAGTGTGGCATCAGGCAGGTGCCCCTTTCCCCACAGAACAACTGCCCGCAGGCACCGCAAGGCAGAACCGACTGCCTCCAGTGCAGGAAGGTACTGCAGGGCTGTGTGTGATGCTCTCAGCCATATCTTCAGCCAAGCACAGAAAAGAGAGGGTTGAAGCCTCTCAGCAACTCCCAGCAAGCCCAGGAAAAGCTTCCTAGACCCTGTCCAAGCCCCTGGGGCAATGATACCCACCAGCTCATGTCACAGCCCCACAAGGACTGCAAACACCAGCTGAGGGGCTCCAGTCAAACAGGTGTAAGGCAACATAAATAAACAGCAAATTGATGCAAAATCCTTCCCTCTCCCTCGACACACCCCACAACTGAGGTTTGCTCTCCGTGCAAGTGACTTTGTGCTGCTGCACACCCAGAACCTTCGCTGTGGTGATGTGTCCTCAGTCCTACTCTTCCTTCCATCTGGGATCTCTCATGTGAGGATGCTGCACTGGCTACCAGCTCAAACAGCAGGAAGAACCAATTTCCCACCTCCTCAGAGATACTAAGTGAGGGACAACCTCACCCTTTGCTGGAGAGGTACCTCGAGCACCCTGGAGCAGTTTCCCAGCTGTTTTCCCTGTGCTGGCACACAAGCCGCTTTCCATCTCCAGACAGGTGTTTGGTCCCCTCAATCCCATCACCCCTCCCCCTGCGCTCGGGTGTGATTTACAGCTTAGAAAGATCAAAGCCGGGTGTTTCCTCCAAACCTCAGCTATTTGTCATGTTTCTTTGCGGGATCCTCTCAGATGTCTTAATAACCTCTCAAAATGCAAAACCCTGGGTGCCATTTGCCAACGCTGCCCTCACTGAGAACCCCAGGGATATCCCCGCATCACCCTCATCTCTGCCTCGCACACTCATGTCTGAGGGATCATAAACACCTCTGCCTTGCTCCAGCGGGTCAGGGACACCTCTGCATTGCACACTCATATCTGGGGTGTCACAGAATCATAGAATCATTTGGGATTGGAAGGGACCTTGAAAGATCATCTAGTCCAAACCCCCTCGTACAGCAGGATCACCTAGACCAAGGCACACAGGAACACATCCGGGCAGGTTTTAAATGTCTCCAGAGGAGATGACTCCAGAACCCCCCTGGGCAGCCTGTTCCAATGTTCCTTCTCACATTCATATGGAATCTCCTATGTTCCCGCTGACACTCATTGCCCCTTGTCCTATCACCAGATGACATTGAGAAGAGCCTGGCTCCATCCTCCTGACACCCACTCCTCACATATTTACAGACATTAATGAGGTCACCCCTCAGTCTCCTCTTTCTCAAGCTAAAGAGACCCAGCTCCCTCAGCCTCTCCTCATAAGGGAGGTGTTCCACTCCCTTCACCATCTTTATTTTTCTACACTGGACTCCCTCCAGCAGCTCTGTGTCCTTCTTGAACTGAGGGGCCCAGAACTGGACACAACACTCTAGATGTGGTCTCACCAGGGCAGAGTAGAGGAGGAGAACCTCTCTCGATCTGCTAACCACCCCCTTTCTGACCAACCTCAGGATGCTGTTGGTCTCTTGGCCACAAGAGCACATTGCTGGCTTATGGGCATCCTGCTGTCCACTAGGACCCGCAGGTCCCTTTCTCCTACACTGCTTTCCAACAGATCTGTCCCCAACCTATACTGATACGTGGAGTTGTTCTTGCCCAGATACAAGTCTCTACCCTTACCCTTGTTATACTTCATTACATTTCTCCCCACCCAGCTCTCCAGCCTGTCCAGATCTCGCTGAATGGCAGCACATTCTGCTGGGGTGTTGGCGACACCACCCAGCTTTGTGTCATCAGCAAACTTGCTGACAGTGCACCCTAATGCCTCATCCAAGTCACTGATGAGTAGATTGAATAGGACTGGTCCCAGTACCGACCCTTGGGAAACTCCACTAGATACAGGTCTCCAACTAGACCAGCAGTTTCCCATTGTTTCCTGTCATTGCAGAACACATCTTGTGCTTTCATTGCAGAATTAAGCAGAAGACACATCTCTGGGCTGGATGCTGCAGACCCCAGCCCATGCCCAGGGGCCAACAGAGCTTCATGGGACTCTGCCCCCACCTCCTGCTCAGAACCTCCCAGCTATTCCATAAACCATTCTCTGCATCTTACCAGATGTTCACAGGACAAAGCACTTGCCAACACAGACTCTGTAACAGTCATGGCTGTGTGCTGTGCCATGGTGGTGCAGATGTGCATGGAGAGCGGTGCTGGGCACAGCGGTGCCACAGAGGTGCCACCAGCCTACAGCAACATCTTGTGCAGCTGCTCCTCAGCATGAGCCAGATAGACCTTGTAACCTGCTCTCTCCACCCAAAGAGGACTAGGGATCCCCAGCATGCCACCTTGTCCTATGCTTTCAGCTGCTGGAGTCCTCGCAGTGGCCACCAATACGGTTTGGAGCACCAGTGCTCTGGGAACAACTGAGGGAATTATGAGGGTTAAACTGGAGAAGAGGAGGCTGGAGGGAGACCTTTCTTGCTCTCCACAACTCCCTGAACTTCAAGAGGTTGGAGCAGGGTGGAGGGTGAGATCTCTTGTCCTAAGTGACAGGACAAGATGAACCAGCCTCAAGGTGCTCCAGGCGAGGTTGAGGTTGGCCCTGAGGAATAATTTCTGCTCCACAAGGGGTGTCTAGGCCTGGCCCAGGCTGCCCAGGGCAGTGGGGGAGTCCCTGTCCCTAGAGGGGTTGCAAAGCCTTGGAGATGTGGGTTGAGGGACAGATGTTAGTGGGGACCTGGTAGTGCTGGGGCAACGCCTGGCTGCAGAGAGCTCACAGGGCCTTTCCAGCCCAAACGACTCTGTGATTCCATGATTTCATGACTCTCTGAGCAGCCACCTTTCCCTTCTGCCCATGGAGATCACTCTGTTTCACTGGCATCACTCACATCATCTCCTACGTTGCAATGGAATCATTTATCCCCTGCTCAGCCACAGATTGCAGGGATGTGCAGCACCAGGACCCAGAGCTGTGCTGGGGCTGCCTGATTCCAGGGCAGAGGTCAGTCCAGTGCCAAGTGATCCCCAGTGTTTGAGCTGTCAGACCCTGCTCTAGTGCTGTGACACAGGGCAGTGCAGGAGCAGAACAACCTCACTGACAGTGGGAGGGATTGAGGAACCAGTGTTAATCATGCCAAGGGACATCCCATCACCCAGCCCGTGGGCTCCATGGGGTTCTTGTGCAAAACCCTGGCACAGCGGAGCGGAAGCCTGGAACTGGTGACAGCAGCCAGGGAACTCTGTTACCTTGGCATGTCCTGATCCTTGCTGCTCTTTCATGCCTCAGCACACAAGGCGGGAGATGATTCCTCTTTGTCTTAAGATCATGTCTGGCAAAACATCATCTAGGAGTGACCCTGAGGTCAATGCTGACAAAATCAGTGAAAAAAGGAGGAGAAACAGTAACTACAGAGCAGAGACAGAGCGACTGCATGAACTTGGCAAGCTAGTCCCACTCAGATAATTTATATTTAAATCATCAGAAATAACCTCCTCCCTGCTAATAAAAACTGTAGCCCCAGGCTGAAGAAGCAAGATCTTTGCTCAAGGAACGAAAAAGTCCAAGAAGGACTCAGAGGTCACACTGGCACTGAAGATGGTGCAAAACTGCCCCCAAGGGTTTTGAGGAGGGTGTGAGGGAGAGATGCAAGGTCTGCAGCGACTCAGCACCTCCAGCTCTGACACCATGGGGCTGGAAAAGGGCTTTCAGCTCATGACTGAAAAATGAATGTGAGCGCAGCCTGTCAGGAAGGTTTGAGAAGTGGCAATTATGGCCAACAAGCACATTCGAGGGAGAAAATACAGGGAACTGCTGGCTGCTGTGGAAACGTTGCCAACAAAAATAAGCAGCGAAACGTCTGCTCAGTGGTGGCTGAGGAGGATTTGCTACCAGAACACCCTCGGTACTCAAACAGAGCTTGTCTGGAGGGCAAGTTTTGTCCAAACAAACCAGAAATCTCATTTCAGCTCCAGGATGCACCTGGCTCTGCTTCTCCAACACTTCACCACCTCCTAGTGGCCAACATGCCGTGCCCAAGGCTCTGCTTGCCCCCACTCACCACATCCCTCCTCTGCCTCCCACTTTGCCACAGCAGGGCCATCCCACGACGAGGTCAAGGATAAGTCCACATCACCAAGTGGCCTCTCTCCAGGACCTCCAAGAAGAAAACCATCAAGGAACAGTGCTATGGCCTCAATACACCATGTTTGTGACATGGAACACCCCAGTCACGGCTCCTCAAGCAGCTTTGTCTGGGGAGGCACTAAAAGCACATCCCAAACCTCATCCCAAATGTCATCCCAAACTGCATCCCAAACCACAACCCAAATCACATCCCAAACCTCATCCCACATCCCACAGGGACTGCACAACACCACCAGCCCCGCCCGTAGCCATCACTGAACCCAGCCCTGAGCCTCTCACTTGCCCCATCCCACATGACCAGCATAAACCCATTTGCACATCTAAATTAATTTAAAAATAACCCAGTGCAATGCTTTTTGTAGGGGAAGGAACTGGACAACAGTGGTTACAAGAGGCCATTTTTATCCATCCCCTCATCCCCACCCAGATTCCATTACCCAGCTGGGCTCCTCAGGTCACTCCTCCTGCCTGCACAGCCCCCAGAGTTGGGGATCTCACAACCCCAGCTCTGCTCTGGTGCTCAGTTATTCTTAGGAAATTATATAGATTTGGGTTCCCTTTCTGGAGCTTCAGCAAGTGATTCTTTTTCATTCCTAGATTTTCCCCTCCTCCTTTTCATTGGTTTCTCTATATTTCAATCCATGCAGAGCCCTCCCCATCATTTCCTTTCCCATCTGCACCAACCACAAGCTCCCAACCTTTCCTTGGGAACCAGGAGCTCGTGGCCTCTGACCACTTTGGCTGATCCTATATAGACTGTCCCACAGCTGCAGATCTCCCAGTCACACAGGGTCCTGCTCTCCTGGTGAAGACTCCTTCCTGCACCCCCAAGACACCACAAGTGCTCATAGCTCCCTCCACAACATCACCTTCCTGCTGGTCCCAGTACAAGGGCCATCTCCTGCAGAGAGCTGCCCCAGGACAGGCACTGCAGCACCCAGCTGGGCTCTGTGCTGACATGGCCAGTGGGCCCCAGCATCCTCTGCACAGCCCCTCCAGCAGCTGCTGGGTCGATGCTGGGATTGATGGGGGTGCCTTTTGTTCCTCCTTCGCCCCCTCACCTCGCCAAAACATCAGCGCAGATTGTCTGGTGGAACTTTCTCCCAGCAAATGGCCACTGACAGCTTCACGTTACCCACTAACCCCCTCCCCACCTCCCACATGGGGCATAGGGAAAGGACAGGGAATAGAGAGGGTCCCCCCACTTGCCTCATGGCCCCAGGGGCATCTATGGCACTGCCAGCACAGAACATCAGAGTCCAAAGTTCCTGCAGAGGCAGCTGAGCTCTGGGAGACAAGAGCCCACAGCAACCAAAGACAAACAGATGGAGCCGGTGCTGATGGCAGATAAAGGAGAGAAAAATCCTGAGAGAAGTTTTGCTGCTCCGAGAGGCTGCATCGCATGACTTGGGTACAGGGGACGTGGGGGAGGAAGGCGAGATCTTGTGGTGGAGGCGAGTCCTGGGGCCTTCTGGAATAAAAACACCCTCCAGGACAGTCATACGGATGTGTCCTGAAGACAGTGGGGAGATGGAAACCTTTTTTCAGGGTGAAATCCTGCTCAGAACCCCAAGTTTCCCAGCTCAGAGTGCTCTCCATCTGCAGCACTTCCATCTGAAGCTGCTGTTCACAAGTGTCTCAAACCAGCACCGCTGCCAGAAGGAGCAATGCTGCTTCCTCCTCTCCTCCTCCTTTTCTTCTCTTCTTTTTCTCCTCCTCCTCCCCCTTCCCACACTCCCACCTCCGGACCAGCCGCTCCAACACCTCAGTGGCTGCAGACCAAACTGGCAGAAGGAAGAGTCAGTGACAGCTTGGCCAGTGCTGCACCCAGCCCACCATGCCCCCGACACTGGAGGGCCATGGGCCATGTGTGGGCAGCAGGAGGGTCCCACTGAGTGTCACTTCAGAAGTGACAGGAGTACATGACCTGCTGCCCCCACTCTGAATCCACCTGGCGTGGGGCAGCTGGCAGCCCTGGAGTGCCAGGCAGGGACGCTGGCAGTCAGGGAGGTGATGCAGAAGGCGGTCACCAGTGCCTACCCAGCAGAGCTCTGAGCCTGTGGCAGGGAACAGTCCCCAGTGACGGGCAGAAGGCTGGGTGAGGAGACAGAGCAGCAGGTCCCCATGGCAGTGGGTGCAGGTGTCCAGCACTCACCAGGAATTTAAGGTTTCTTCACAGAACCAAGTCCAGCACCACACCTGACCACACATGTAACCACAACCAGGCCTTTGTTCCCGTGGCATGTCCCGGTCCAGGAGAGCTGCCCTGTGCAGGGCACGACTGGGACGCTCCTCTGCTCTCCCTAGGAACCAAAGCAGGAGCAAGAACCCTTGTCCCCTCTGCGCAGCCACAGCCCCTGGTGGTCTCAGGTTGTCCTCCTCACACTCCTGGTGAGGTCCGCAGCTCCTTCCCAAACCCACCAGAACTTTCCTGTGGTGGCTCCTTCTCTGCAGTAGCAGCAGCTCTGGCAACAGCGCGGCAGGGAGGAGGATGTTTAAACAAGAGATGTCACCGTGAAGTCACAACTGTCCTCACCAGGCCAGGGATCAGGCCAGGAGCTTTTCCTCAGAATAGCTGCCTAATCCTCCTCCACAGCTCGGAAGTAACGGCGCTAATCCCACCCGCTCCGCACACTGTGGCTGTCAGGCAGCAGCGGATCCCAAACCCAGGACACTCTGCTCGGGGCATGAAGCTGCTCTATACCAAGACCTGCACTGAGCCTGATGGACAGAAGAGCACTTACCACTGCAGTGGTGTTGGTTTGTTTGAGCATAGGAGACAGTGACTGGCCTGGACAGGCCACAGTGTTGTTGGCAAAACACTGAGAACAAGCTCTGACCCGACAAGAAGCCAAGAACATAGGGGTGTAGGGGGAAGGAGCCCTCTAAGTCCAATACCCCGTGGGTACCTGGTGACACACATCTTGCTTTCCCTGGTGTCTGGTCACAGATCGGGGTGTGAAACACCTAGGATCTTCTCCTTGGCTCAGGTGTGGGTGGTCGTACAGGTCCTGTCCCACTATCCCACCAGCTGTGGGCTAGACCCTCTCCCATGGGGCCAGGACTCCTGCATGAGAGATCACTGGTCTGCAGGAGGCTATGAGGATCCCAAGGGTGATGCTGCCCATGAAGTGCTCAAGGGAGCTCTCAGGAAGTGCAGCTCCTGAGGGATGTGATGGGTCCATAGGCTGCCAGGAGTAAACGAGCAGGAGTTGCATGAGTGAGGCCACTGAGGGTTGTGCAGAGATGGTCCACGCACAGATGATGGAGACAGAGAAGTCTCAAATCTGCTTCAGATCGAGAAGAGAGAGATGGTCATGGGTAAGGTGGACAAAGGGTGAAGGCCATTGGGTTCCAGAGGGTTTTAAGGACACTGGGCAGCAGAGGATGACTATGGGGTCCGAGAACACTGGATGTGCAGGATGAGCATGGATAGCAGCTCTTGCCATGGAGGAGTCCCCAGAGAGGGACACAAGCTCCTCAACAAGGTACTCAGCCCTGGGAGAGAGTCACAGCACTTTGGGGTGCACTTTCTGCAGAGCCATCCACCCTGCTGACCCTAGAGACCACCCTGTACCCATGGGCAGGCCCAGCCTGGTGGGGAAAGTATCTCTGGCCTGACTCCCTCAAAATGAGCAGCACCAGGACCCACCACATGTCTGCCTGGGTGCTGTCCTGCCCCCTGCTTCCCGTGCATCCCATGGGGCCACCATGTGTCACCCTGATGCTGTGCCAGAGACACTGCTAGCCTCTGCACTATTGCTCCAAGCAGCCTCCAGTGACGCAGCAGCGTGGGGGCTTGGCCCATTCATTGCACGTGAATCAGCACAACCAGTGTCGACAGCAAGTCCCAAGCCTGGCAGGGAATGGGGTATTGGGAGCTTTGTGTTAAAGATGTTTAAAGAGAAAGTTGCAAAATCAGGGAGGCTCTGCAGAGATGCAGAACAATTTTGAAGGCCAGAGCGGGCGCCGCTTGGCTGCAGATTTAAAGAGCACAATCTGTTCGGCTTATCCAAGAGAAGATTGAGGGGTGACTTGATTACACTGCATAAGCACTTTCATAGGGAAATATTAAATGTCTCTTTAATTGAGCAAGGAAAGATAAAAAAAGACTCAAATCTCTGGGAGTTGAAGCCAGACAAATCCACATTGAAAATTTGACACAAAATTTTATCGGTGAGGTTGATTAACCACTGAATAAAACGCATTAAATTTGAACAGTCACAACCACTCAAACGATTTTGTTCAGACATGGCTCATTTTCTACAGCCTGGAAGTTACCAGCCCTGTTTCTCCTTCCCACACAGTCTGTGCATCCTTTAAATTTGCTGTCTATTTGGCATCCAGTGCTTGCACCCTCAGGGGCTTCTCGTCCATTTTGTAGCAGCCTCGGGCACTTGCTGTACCTTTGCCCTCACTCCAGGGATCTTCAAAGTCACAGCCTTTACCTGGGCCTTCATCAGTGATAAACCCCTTCCACTCCCTCTCCCTGTATATCAAGTTTCCACGATTTTGTCTCTCTTCTAGATCTCAGAGACTGTCTCACAAGCCATGTGCCAGGGTTTGCTGCATCGCTTTCCCCTCCAGCTCCTCTCGAGAGTGACCCTGAGGTGACAACCCGGCTGCAGAGTCATCTAAAACCTGCACCATGGAATATCCAAGTAGAGGGTCTCACTTTTAAAAGAGTTAAGCAGAATCACCAAAGGATGTGGGATTTTTAATTGGTATTGCTCTTTTTCTCTCTCTCCAGGCCTTTTTGAAGCTTTGCACCGGGTTGCACGTCTGGAATAGCAGGGATAAGCTAGAACACAGGAAGTCCTACCTCAACATGAGGAGAAACTTATTTACTGTGAGGGTGATGGAGACCTGGCCCAGACTGCCCAGAGACACTGTGGAGTCTCCTGCTCTGGAGACACTCAAACCCCACCTGGATGCAGTTCTGTGTGGTCTGTTCTAGGTGATCCTGCTCTGCTACAGGTGCTGGACTAGATGATGTCCAGAGGTCCCTTCCAACCCTTAACTATCTGTGATTCCATGATCACCTGGGTGATGACACCCAGATCAGGCTCTGGGCCAGCACCACCTAGCTAGTCTCCCCACCTTGTTTCTCCATGGGACACCCTGGGTACAGAGGTGGCTCCTGTTGGAGGGGTCTTCTCACAGACCCCTCGCCTGTGACAGGATGTTCCATGTCCTGGCTCTCTGCAAGGAACACAGAGCTCGTCCTCAGCCTAAGAAGCAGCAGCTCAGTGCCCCCAAGTCCCCACTGTCCCACCCCTGAGCTCTCCTTTGGCCCAGCTGTTTCTCCAGTCTCCAACTGGGGCTGATGCCTCTTACTGGTGGTTTCACCTGCAGAGGTGACTGGCTTTCTCCTGGCCCCACTCCCAGCAGTACCACAGGAAAGGGAGGTCCTACCCAGTGCCGCCAGTGCCCTGGGGAGGGGTGAAGAGTCAGCGCCCGCCCCGCTGCAAAGGATGCTCAGGGTTGCTCCAGTGTGAACGGTCTGCATCCTCTGCAATCTGTGGCGCCACTGCTGGGGGATTTACGTCAGGGCACTGCGTCTCTCCTCACCGGAGACCGTGCTGCCGTGGGCTGCGGGAACGGCAGGAGGCAAGAACGCCGCAGCAGACTATTTTTACTCTCTGTAGCACGCGTGAGAGTCTGCTCGGGCAGCCCCAGCCTCAACTCCTGCCCTGCTAATTGCAGGTTGTTAAACATCCCCGCTCCCTGGGCCCTGCCCTTGAGCTGTGCAGGACAGCAGTGCTCAGAAACCAACGGCCTGTTCCCAACGCCTCCCACGAACACTGCTAGCACATCCCACAGCGCTCCTGTCGCACCTTCAAGCCGCATCACTGCAGCCTGACGAGGGCTGAACGCAGCAATGACGAAGGTGGATCAGCACAGGAGGAGGCAGCTGACAGACTCAAACGTCAGCAACCTCACCCCAGTTCCAGGATACTGACCGGCCCAAACCTAGCCGGGGCTGGAGCCAGGAGATCCTGCTAACCTCAGTCCCTCAGACCAGCCAGTCCTCCCCACCCACTGTCTGGACACAGGAGCCCCAGAGCCACCCAGCCCCTGGATTACATCCACAGAGGGGATGCTGCAGCCTGTGTGCTGCTGCCATTAGCAGACTCCTGATTATTTATCTCAAATTTATTACAAGAAATGTCTGGTGCCATCGACATGAAGAATCCCTGAAGTTGACACCCTGCTGAAGTGCGACATTGTGACCTTAAGTTCTCCCTCCCAGCTTTGCCCCTGTAGGAGACAACCGTAGCTTCTTTCTCCCCCAAGCCCCCCACTACTATCCCATTGTGGTGATACAGATTTTCTCACCTGAAAACAGACGATCAAACTGTTTCTGTCCACATTCATGTTATGTGGGTGTTTTCAAGGACACAGAAAATATTAGCCTCAGCATTATCAGTTAATTCCAGAACCTCCAGCACTAGGAGTTAATCCTAGATATGAAGCAGCCACAAGAGACTTTAGGATAAATCATCCGTATGTTTCTGAATCTCAGTACTGAGTTGGAGAGAAAATCAAGTCCACAGCAGATTTTCCATCTCTTTCAAACTTTCCTGTTTCCTGAAGCCTGTGGGTAGGTTCAGGCATCCTCAGGGAATCATGAGTCTCTCAAAGGGTCACTGGAGCTACATCAGGTTTAGCCTGTGGGTTTGCCGACTCCAGTCCAGACAGTGTTGTCTCTGTGCTGCCAGATCCACTCACTCCCTGACAGAGTCCTTGCTACATCAATGGCTCTGCCTGTGGAACCTGCTGAACCTCTGCCAGTTCCCACCTTGGCTCAGAATCACACACTTGTTCAGGTTGGAAAAGCCCTTTGAGCTTCTCGTGCTCCTTCAGTCCTGCCAGGTCCTTAAAATCCCTGTCCCTCATCCCACATCTTCACAGCTCTGCAACCCCTGCAGGGATGGGGACTGCCCCACTGACCTGGGCAGCCTGGGCCAGGGCTCGACCCTTGTGGGGCAGAAATTTATCCTCAGGGGTAACCTCATCCTCCCCTGAGGCAACAGCCCTTGTCTCGTCCCTCCTAGGCCTCGACAATTGCCACAATACTCCCTCCGTCTCAGGCCAGGCCCAGCAGCCACCACATCGCAGCCTCCACCTCGCAGACCCTTCCTCCAACAAGGCCCAGCACCGCCCGGCTCCACACTGGCGGACGAGGACGCGCGGTGGGACACGCCGGGAGTTATAGTCCAGCCCCTGCGCTGAGAAAAGACACGAGGGGCCTGCAGGGACTGCAACTCCCAGCGTGCACTGCGGTGAGGCGCCACGTAGCACGGCGAGAGCGCAGGGAAAAGGACCACAGCCCCCAGCCTGCCCCGCTGCAGCACCCCGGCGCCTGCGCAGAGTTCGACTACAGCTCCCAGCGTACCTTGCACCGAGGCGGAAGCGGCGCGATGGCGGCAGGTGCGGGGCCCGGGACGGCTCCGGTCGCCCGCGGCCCGGCGGGCTGAGGGCCTTGCTCTGTGCCGAAGGTCGGCGGCGCCGCCGCCGCCGCCGCCATGACGCTGATCGAGGGAGTTGGCGATGAGGTGACGGTGCTCTTCGCGCTGCTGCTGGTCGCCGTGGTGCTGGGGCTGGCCTGGGCCTCCACCCGCGCCCCCGAGCCCGCCGCCACTCCCAGCGACGCCGCGACGCTGCCCGAGGAGGGACCGAGCGCTGCTCCGAGCCCCGTTGAGCACAAAGCCTCCGCGGCAGCAGCCGGACCGGCCCACGATGGGGCTGGAGGGCTGGCGTCGGGGCTGCGGCCCCGGACTGGCGCTGCTCCCGCGCAGGGTCTCCCTGGGGAGGGGGACGGCGGCTCCGCCGAGCCCACCATGGTGCTGCGGCTGAAGTTTCTCAACGACACGGAGCGCCTGGCCCGAGTGTGCCCCAGTGACACTGTCGGGGACCTGAAGAGGTGAGGGTCAGGGCAGGCTGGTTCTCCTGCCATACCGGGCGCGGCTGCCCCAGCTGGGGGCGGCCCTGAGACCCACTGGCGGTGTTTTCCCTTCCCTGGAGCAGCTGGGAGCTGCTGATCTTAACCCTTGTGTGGGTGCCTGTGCTTGCCTGTTTTGGGCATCTTCACTTCTGGGGACACTGGTGGTGTCAGACGGGATGCATTGTCAACCTCCTCCCTCTCAAGAGCTAACGTCTCCCTCCTTGTCCCCTCTCCCAGGGTCTATTTCCCCGGGCAGGAGCAGCAAGTGCGGTTGATCTACCAGGGCCAGCTGCTGCGTGATGACACCCAGAGCCTGGCCACCCTGCACCTCACCCACAACAGTGTCCTGCACTGCCACATCTCACAGCACAGCCCAGCCCCCACGCCCGCCAGCCCCCAGGCCTCCGCTGACCCCGTGCACGCCGCCCTCAATGTGGGCAGCCTCATGCTGCCACTCTTCGTTCTGATGCTGGCTGTGCTCTGGTACTTCCAGCTCCAGTACCGCCACGTCTTCACTGCCACCGCCACCACCTTCCTGGCCGGCCTCACGCTCCTTTTCAGCTTCATGGCCTTCACCATGTACCGCAGATAGCAGGGCTTTGCGCCCCAGCAGGAGTCACCGCACCCACAGCACAGGCAGTTCCAAGTGGAGCCTGCCCGTTGTACTTGACCCTGGGGGGGCCTGGGGGAGCCTGCAGCTCCAGGAACAGCCGCAGCAGGAGGTAGCGCTGTGCTACCTCGGGGTCCTGGAGGTTCCCCAGCCCTCCACAGAGCCTCAGCAGCTTCGGTGCCCCGTGGCTGGCTGCACAAGGGCAGCCCCGAAATCGCGATACGGAGTGCGACGGTGCCGGTGCGGGCGGGTCGCGCTGCTGCCGCTCTGTTCTCATTAAAGACTGTGAACGGCCGCGGCCTCCGGCTCTGTGCAGAGGGGTGGGGGGCGGGGACGGGGTTCCGCGCGCGCGAGGGGGGTGGAGCTTCCGCTGGGCGAGTGTCCCGCTGCTCTGTGAGACGTTCTCTTATTGGGCAGCACCTAGCGGCTATTTGCATTGTCCGGCTCCGCCCCGGAAGTATGGCCCGTGCTGGGGGCGTGGCTGGGGCCTTCCCCGGGCCCCGCGGGGGCTGCCGGGAAGATGGCGGATGCGCTGTCCGGGCGGTGCTGAGCGGCCGCAGCGGCGGCAGGTCCCGAGGCGGCCGCGAGCGCCATGTAGGGCCGGGCCGGGACCCGCGGGACGAAGGGCGGGGATCTGGGGGGGGGGCAAGGGATTCAGGGCCGCTGTGTCCCAGTACGGCCTGCGGGGCCCGGTACCGGAGAAGGGGAAGATCGGGGCTCCCGATAGCGGGGGAGGGGAAGGTAATGGTGGCCTGGGGCCCCCAGTACGATGGAAAGCGAAGATGGGGTAAACCGCGTGGTTTTGGTAGTAGTAGAGGGAAGATGGGTGAGGCCCATGGATCCCGGCACCGGAGGAAGGGAAGATCAGGTCGGCCCGGGGCTCCCGGTGTCAGGGGCAGGGGAAGATAGGGGCGGCCTCAGAGGTACCGTCGGTGGGGATCTGTGCGTTCCAGAGCATCTGGGACTTAGGAGTGACTGTGATCCCGCGGCACCACGCGTGTGGGCAGGCACATCCGGGCGGGAACACCCGTGCAGGCCGGGGTAACGTAGGGTTTGGGGGAGTTGTGCAGGGCGGTAGTCCCAGTACCGAGCGGCCTCTGTGGGTGGGGGCGACCTCAGGACACGGGGCTGCACTGGGGCAGGTACCCCCTGTACTGGGGCAGGTCTGTGGGTTCCCAGTATGGGCTCCAGCCATACCACAGGCACAAGCTAATCCCACAATCTTGTCCCCAGGGTCTCCCGGTTCTCTGAAGCCCCTCGAGCCACCCAGCCCTCGCCATGCTGCGCCTGCTGCCATGGCTCTGTGCTCTGACGCGGGAGAGCGCACGGCCCGGAGTCCTGCAGGGCCTGGCTGCTGGTGAGCGGAGCGGGGCCGGGATGTTTCCCACCTGCTACTGTGCAGGCAAGGCTAAGCCACGGGCTGTGCTGCTGCCCCTGGACCCCTACAGCCATGGGCTGCTGCACCCCTTCCCCCCGGACGCCTATAGGACTCGAGGCCATGGCAAGAGGAAGAGCTGGAACTTCATCCACGAGAAGATGAGTTATGACACCTTCTTCACAATGAAGCGTCTGATTGAGCGCTCGCGCAGCGTAGGGGAAGTGCTGCGGTGGGTCACGCAGAATCCCGGCAAGGTGTCTGCGAGCCACTACCCCATTGCCCTCCACAAGCTGGGCCAGCTCTTGCAGCAGCAGCAGGGCCAGGCTACAGTGAATGGGGAGAGCCGCGGGCCCAGCCAGGTGCTGGAGCAGCCAGAGTTTCAGAGCCTCTGTCAGGCAATCATCAGTGGCTGCTCCAAGTTCGATAACTTCAGCATCGTCAACTGTTTGTACGCCGCTGCCGCACTGGGTGAGTGTCCTGGGCTGCGGAGGCTACCTGTACGAGGGCACTGGCAGAGGATGGGGAGGTGTGCAGGCCAGCAGGGCACAGGCTGGTGTGTAGGTTTACCAGGTGAAGATAGAGCTTCCTGGTCCAGCTGCCACTGCAGGAGGAAGGACATACCAGAGAAGGAGCTGGTGTTTGTGCCTGTGTGTGGATTTCCATGTGACACTGGGTTTGTGTCAGAGGCAGGTCTGCCCTTAGGATGAGGCTCCGCTTGGGGTGTGCGGCAGGGAGGGTATCTGATGGCTGTGGGAGGACGAGGCTGGCTGGAGCACTGGTGTCCAGTGCTGCCAGGAAGATGAGCTGCACATGGAGTTCATCCCTGAAAGCCAGCAAAATCTGAGCACTGAGGCATGAGATGCCAGGTCTCAGCCAAACCCCTCATGAGCCCTCAGGCATTTAATATTCAAGAGAAGAGGTTGAGAGTGGTTGTGTTCCTGCACAGCAGCAGCAGCCTCTGGGTTGGGCAGCGGGCTTTATCTCAGGGCAGGGCTCCCCCTCTTCTGCCTAGGGGCTCCCCATGCTCCCTGCCATGAGGAAGAGACTCCTGGCCAGCAGTGGGGTGCCTGCCCTCACCCCAGCAGTGGCTCCTGCCTCCTGGGCTCCCAGCACACATTCCCTGCCATTCTCTTGGCTGCTTTTTCCACCACAGATTCCTGCTGGGCTGAGGCTGCAGCTTGGCCATGCTCAGAGACACCAGGTCCAGCCATGGGTTGACGCAGTAACTCTAGACCCCATGGAAGGGGGGCGGGGGGCAGGCACTTCTTGTCCCCCTGATCCCCCGCCAGCCATGTCCCCCGCCATCTCCCAGTGCCTGGTGTTTGTTGATGCTGTGCTGGCCTCGGGCCTCGGGCTGCCGGACGCCTCTCCCCCAGGCTCCACTCCTCCTGACTGCTCTGGCTGTGACCCACACTTTGTTCTCTGCCGACTGCCCTCCCCTGCTCACCACACTGGCTGCTCATTAATGGAAATGCTCACCCGCCTTCCCCAGGCCTTTTCTTAGGGAACAAAGCAGCTGCTCAGACCAATTCTTCACTTTCCACCTTCCGACTCATTTGTGATTAGCAACAAAATGCAGCAGCTCACCCCATGCTGCCTCACTTGCTCTAAAGCCCTTTTGAAAACCCTGTTCCCATCAGCTGGCTCTGCAGCCCCGTGGGCTACCAGGGCCTCAAGCCGCGCAGAACGCTCCATGCCTCTCATGGAAATATCGCTCCTGACACACCGAGGGAGCCTTTGCCTCCTTTCGTAACCGCGCCGTGGCCTCTTATCTTCCCGTGGGGCTGGAGGAAAGTATTTCCCCAGGAGCTGAGGTTGGGATTCCAAAGCCAAACGAGATAACAGGAGGAGGCTGGGAATATGAAGGAATTAAGTCCGGCCAGACACAGAAAAGTGAAGGGATTAGTTCTGTCAGACACAGGCAGGTTTTGTTCTAGTACCACATCCATATGTTGTTTGTTTCCAACCAGAACTTGTTCTGAAGCTTTTTGGGGCCTCTCCCTTACCCCTGCACTGGTGGGTGAGCAGTTCCTTTCCCTTTGGCAGAAGGAATAATGCCAAAAAATGTTGATGCTGAAGGTGGGGAGACCCTGGCCCAGGTTGCCCAGAGAGGTGGGAGAAACCTGGAATCATCCCAGGTCGGGTTGGACCTTGGGCCTTTGAGCAACCTGCTCTGGAGGACCTTTGAAGTTCCCTTCAACCCAAACCCTTCCATGATTCCATGGTTTTGTGAGGTGCGGATGTGCTGATGTTTTGGTTAGGCTGTGCCAGCCCTATCCTCTTTCCCTCTCTCACCTTTAGTTGGATCACCTGTCCTCCTCCTCCAAACCTGTCCTCCTCCAGCTGCAGCCTCCTGCCTGAGCTTGGGAGGACAAGGAGAGGTGGAGTCTGAGGTGTCCCTAACCCCTTCCCTGCCACAGGCCTGCCAGGGGAATCACCGCTGGTGCGAGTGCTGGAGGATGAGTCCCGGAGCCGCCTGGGCCGCTTCAACCAGAAGGACGTCTCCATGGTGTTCAGCAGCGTGATGAGGCTCCACCCATCCAGCCCCCACCCCCTGGTCGAGTCCTGCCTCAGCAGCTTGGAGCGGCACCTGGAGAAGGAGCGGCACCCCCAAACCCTCTTCCTGCTCCTCTCCTACTACCGTTTGCGGGCACAGGCACTGCAGGGGCACCCGGCCTCAGACCAGCAGCTCATCAACAACCGCAAGATCTTGCGGCTGGTCAGGCACACGCTGGGGCAAGTGAGCGCCATGCGGGAGCATGAGCTGGCCCTTTTGGATGAGATGCTGGCGCTGTGCGCCCAAGAGGCCAACAACAAGGCCCTGGAGGCCATCTTCAGCTCCCAGCTCTTCTATGAGAACCGCCAAGAGCGATTCATCCGCAGCATGGCAGGTGAGGGTGGGTCTGCCCAGGCAGGGTCCTACAGGACATTGGGGTTTACGGTGGCACCAGCTGGGACCAGGGCCAGCATCAGGGAGCTGGGAGCTGGACTCTCCACTTTAGACCAAACAGAGGGAATATTTTATGCTGTGGGTGGTGAGACTTGCCCAGGTTGCCCAGAGAGGTGGGAGAAGCCTCATCCCTGGAATGATCCCAGGGCTCTGAGAAATCTGCTCTGGTTGGGGATGTCCCTGCTCACTGCAGAGGGTGGGACTAGAGGAGCATGAAGGGCCTTCCCAACCAAAACTAGTCTGTGACTCTGAGGTTATGACCACCCTGTCCCAGCCCTTGCTGGGGCTGAGAGCTACTTGGACCTTGTGCTTCAGGGCTAGGTACAGGTTGGTTTCATGGGGGGGGGGTCCTGTAGAGAGGCCCCCATTCTAGTCATGTTCCAGCTGTGCCACATCTGTGTGGTCTGGGTCCATGGGATGGGATCCTTCCTCAGCCCCTCACAAGCTCCATAACTTGCTGCTTTGTGGGACCCACTTGGGTTTCAGGAGCAGCAGCTCTGCTGTTTCCTACCTGCCTTTCTGCCCAGCTGTAGGCCCCTCCTAGCACCCACTGTGGTTTACTCTGTGCAGAGTGGCTCCCCAGGAAGGCAGAGAACCTTACCCCCTACACCATGGCTCTTATTGCCAAGTACGTGGCCCGGCACCGGCTGCGAGAACCACGACTGCTCGACACCATCGCCAACTTCCTGTTGAAGCGCGGGGAGCAGCTCGACAGCAAGGTGGGGGCCTGTCCCCAGGGATGGGGAAAACACCTGCCTCCTTGGCTGGGGCATCTCACTGGGAACTAGCCAGAATATGCCCTGGTCCTTATGGGTCGGGAGAGCCTGTTCGTGGGCAGGCCTGGCCCTGACTCGGCCTGTCCTGGTTCTGCTTGACACCTTCTTCTGCTTGCAGGTCATCCAGAAGCTAGTGTTTCCCTTCAGCCGCATGAATTACCGCCCATCCAACCATAGTGAGCTCTTCCCCAAGCTGGAGGCCATCCTGGAGCAGAAGGCTGGCAGCTCTCCCCTGGCCACTGTTAACATCCTCATGTCCATGTTCCAGCTTAGCCATTTCCCACAGACCGTCCTCCACCAGGTCTTCTCCCCAGCCTTCATCACCAATGTTATGAGTAAGTTGAACCTTTTCTGCAGCTGCTGGAGCTCAGGCTGGGCTGGGGGTGGGTTTTGAAAGTGTTGGGCAGCGTAGACCCTCTCCAAGAGGTGGCTGCTGGGCACCATCACTGTCCCTCTGTCCTGTCCCTGCAGGCAGCCCCTATGCCCTGATCGTGCGCCGCTACCTCTCACTGCTGGATGCAGCAGTGGAGCTGGAGTTCCATGACTACAGTGGCCCGCGGCTCGACCCACGGTACCGTGTCCTCATGTTCGAGCACGCGCTGACTGCTGACGAGGCCAACAGAAAGTACAGGTCAGTGAGGGGGTTGGGCAGTGCCCTGGGGGTAGGGGCTGCCTGCAGAAAGCAGTGGTGCTTGCACCCTGCTGATGGCCTTGGTGGGCAGTGCTTGGGATATGGGGTCTGTCACCATGTTGGGGTGGGATCTCAGCTGCAGACTGTGCCAGGGTAGAGGCCTGTGAGCTCCGGCAGCTCTAGAGGTGAAACATGGGATCATTTGAGATCAGTCTGGTTGGAAAAGCTCTATGAGCTCCTCAAGTCTAAATGCTGCCCCAGCAGTGCCAAGGCCCCACTGACCCTTGTCCCTCACCCCACATCTCCAAGACTTTGGAACCCCTCCAGGGATGAGTACTCTCCCACTGCCCTCAGCAGTCTGGGCCAGGCCTAGACAACCCTTGTGGAGCTGAACATTCTGCCAGTGCCACAATACCAGGAGGGGCTTTTGTGCTGAATGAGGGGCAAGCCTATCCCCTCCTCACTCCAGAGCAGCAGAGCCCAAAGCCTCTCCTCACTTCTCGCTCCCAGGGATTCTGCATGGAGGGAGGACAGGGGTCTGCACTGCTGAAGAGACATTGAGGTCTTCCCTACTCCTCTGACTCTGCTTTTCCCCTTCAGTTACAAGGGGCTGGTGGCTGAGGCTCTGCGGCAGCTTGTGGGAGAGGAATGCTACCGGCAGGATGAGGTGCTTCCCCCAGGATACTGCACAGGTACAGCCTCTGCTTTGTGGCGGGACTGAGGCTCTGGGGAACGGCTATGGGAGGGATCTGGGGAGTTCTGAGTGCAGCACAAGCCCTGCAGCTGCCTGGATGCTCGAGCTGGCCTGAGGGCAGGAGGTTATTTGGGACAGAGCTAGATGGAGCTGCTTTGCCACCACCTTCCCCACGGCACTGCCTTTCCCCAGTGTGGTGGGACAAAGACTCCCTCTACGCTCTAGCTACTGGGCTGGCTGGCTCATGGGATTCCTGACCCCTGTACCATCAGCCAGGGTGGTACACTGGGTCCCTGAGCCCTATTCCATCAGTCAGGAGGTGCACACGAGGTCCCTGAGCCCTGTCCCATCAGCCAGGGTGGTACACTGGGTCCCTGAGCCCTATTCCATCAGTCAGGAGGTGCACACGAGGTCCCTGAGCCCTGTCCCATCAGCCAGGGTGGTACACTGGGTCCCTGAGCCCTATCCCATCAGTCAGGGGGTGCACACAAGGTCCCTGAGCCCTGTCCCATCAGCCAGGGGGCACACTGGGTCCCTGAGCCCCGTCTGATCAGTTGAGGTGTCTCCAGGCTGGCTGGCACTGATCCTGTTCCCTCTCCACAGACTTCCTGCTGTGGATTAACCGCTCGGGCACAGTGCTGCCCCTCTCCCGTGTTCCTGCAGCTTCCAAGGCCCCCCCAGCCCACGCTGCGACATCCCCTGCAGCCATTTCCTTGCGCTCCAGCGTCCTCGCCCTCACCTCGGACTTGCAGGACTTTGCCCCATTCGCTGCAGAGGTGCCGAGCAGCCCACCGGCCTCCCGGGAGAGCAGCCTGGCTGGGCGGTTCCTGCCTGCGCTCTGCCCGGCCCCGGGGGGCCCCTGCTACCAGCCCCCTTCGGACTATTACTGCAGCCTGAGCAAGGATTCATCCCTGGAGAGCCAGGGCAGCTCATCGCTGAGCAGCCCATCTGAGTGCCTCTCTGCGCAGCCGGATGGCACCCCTGACTGCTCCCCACGGGGCTCCTCTGCAGCTACCCTCTTCCAGTTCCCCATAGGCAAGATTCTGGAGGAAGAGGAAGAGGATGAGGAAGAGGTAGCCACTGGCTGCCCTGGGCACAGTCATGACTGCTTCCAGGGGGAGCAGGTCGCAGAGGAAGCAGGGGAGCGGAGCCCAGCACCCAGCGAGGAAACCTGCCCGCCCTCACCCTGCCGGCCCAGCCCCAAGCGAGGGCCGGGCGAGGGGCCACAGGGGGCCGAAGAGATTCAAAGGTACCAAGTGGAGCCCATCCCTGTCCCACTCCTCTCCAACATCCTTGTCTTGCACTGGCATCAGCTCCTGTCAGCCCCAGCCCCCCTCCCCTGCTCTGTGTGACCCCCATCCCCAGTCTCTGGGGCAGCACAGCCTTGTCCCAGCTGCTATCTGGGTGCACGGGGGTTGGTGGGTTCTGCCCTTCCTCCTCAGGGGTGTGAAGTGATGTGCGGTGTCTTCTGCAGGGTGGTGCTGTCCGTCAATGACAAGTGGCACTACTGCCAGAACTCCGACATCCTGGTGGGCTCCCGTGCCATGAGGGACCGGCACCTGCGGCTGCTGGGGTACTGTCTGGTGCAGGTAAGCAGGGGTTGCCTCCTCTTTAGCTCCTTGTATCTGCAGCTGGCACCCTACGGGGGTGGGGTTGGATGGGATGGGAGTTGCACTTGTTGCCTCTGAGGGGAAGCAGTGACTCATCCTCAGGCTTCTTCTCACCCTCCCTCACTCCACTCCAAGACTTTTTCCAATCTGGGGGTGGGCAATTCCAGCGCTGGTGCCTTGGCAGAAGACACCAGTGAGGGGCCAGCTCCTGCTGTCAGTGGTCCCACAGATCTGGAGCCAAGAACTGATCTTATGCTGGGCTGGGAGGGCAGGAGGGAGAAGGGGAAGCTCCCCTGGTGCCTGTTTTGGAGCCTCAGTCTCTTTGGGTGCTGTCTCTGGCAGGTCTGTGGTGGATGAAGGTTTCTCCACCACCTTTGCAGTTATCTTCAGGTTTCACTGGCCACTTCAGACCTTGTTCACAGTTGTGCAGCTTTCACAAGGCTGTTTGTGGGGTGGTTTCTAGCTTGAGGATGGATCTTTCCAAGGAAAACAGTTCAGAAATGCCAGCCTCTCTTTGCTGTTTACTTCTCCACTTCAAAGGTCACCTGAATTACCGTCACAGATCTACCAAGCAGCCCCATAACTGTTCCTTAAAGCTCCTTACCTCCCCTGCTGCTGGTAGTGCTGCGTGCCAGTGCAGAGCTCCTCCTTGTTTCATAATTTCCAACGTCCATAGTTCAAAGCCCTTTGTTTGTGCATAGCTCCAGCTGTCCCGTGACTGCGGCCTTGGCATTTCCTTGGAGATCCCAAACCACAGAGCAGCAGGGCAGGACCACATCTGCCTTATGCAGGAAGTGGGGACAGGATGCCTGGGACTGGGCAGTGGTGGTTTAAGGAGGAGGCTCCCAGTGCTGTGCATCTGGGATGCCCTTGGCTGAGGAGGCTGCCTGAGGCACAGTTGTGATAGCCAAGGACTGTGTCCTCCGTGCCCTGCCCTGTGCCAAACCAGCTCTGCTGACTGCTGGATGTGGGCCAGGGCTGGTGACCAGCAACTCAGCAGGTCTCTGTGGAGCCCAGTTGGCTCCCTTGAGTGCAAGGAACAAGCATCCTGGTCCATTCCCTCTCCCCCCAGTCCAGCAGCAGTGGTAGATGATTAGAAAATGGGCTGAGAGCAGGTCATGGTTGGTCCCAGGGCTCTGGCACAGCATGAGTGTCTGGGTGGCTGCATTTCTTCACCCCGTGGCCTCTTCCCTGTCGGCGTTCCGCTCCTTTCGCCTGCGCTGCCTCCCATCCCAGCAGCGTGTGGTGCCAACAGGCTCCAGGCAACGGGTTCTGTTTGCTGTAAACCCACTGCACAGCCAGTGTGGTGCTGCGGGCTTTGGGGCTCCACGGAGCCTAGAGCCACTCAGTGGTCCCAGAGGCTTTGTCCCTCAGAGCCTCCAGCTGTTCTGCTCCTCCCCAGCTCAGTTCTTGTTCCTGCTCTTGTTGTTAGAGGTTTATTTCCTCTTTTTCTGATGCCTCTGTGGCATTGTGGGGCAGTTGAGGTTGGAGGTTCCTCTGGAGGTCACTCAGAGCTGGTTGGCACTGTGGTACCATGTCCAGGCAGCTTTGGGATGTCTCAGGGTACCTGGGTACCCTGCACAGTCTCAGGGCTGCTGCTGCTTTACTCACACTGATGGGTTTTCCTGATCTTTGCTGTGTAAATGCAGCTCTTTCTTAAGTTTAAATGGGATTTCCCATATTTTAGGTTTGTGCCCATCACCTCGCTGTGTCCCTGGGCGCCCCTCAGAGCCCGGGCCTGTCTCCTTCACCACTCCCTGTCAGTGTTTGTCACAGAGACAGGATGGCCCGACCCTTTTCTGGATGCAGATCACTGACAGGGACACCACATAGGGTGTGCAGCTCAGTCCAGCAGGATGTGGGCCCCTTCCCGCAGCTCTCTGAGCCAGCCAGTCCCATGGCGGGTAGTTTAGGGCCTCTCTTGGCTGCTGCTGCCATGTTCCTGCCCGGCTGGCACTGGGCTGCTCGTGGTGCCTGGCACTCACAGGGCTTTGCTGGGAACAGGTTCCTCCTCAGCAGCTGCTGAGCAGCAGCAGGTGGGGATTTGTCCGTGTGTCTGGCCCGGGGCCCCTCCCAACAGACCCCATTCCTGCATCACAGTGAGCAAGGACTGCCCGCAGTGAGGGTAGGATGAGGATGTCACCAGCCTGGCACCTGGCCCCTTCTGTGCCCCGTCTGCTGGCTAGGAGCGCTGCAGCAGTGACCCCACAGAGGCCTTGTGTGTGCAGGTGCTGGGGGCTTGGCCCTTCTCAGGGTAGGGATTATTCTCCCTGGGATCCTAGCCTGGCAGCTGGCCCTGTTCCCTGGTGGTTCTGGGGTTAGATTTGCTCCTTCCTTGCCAGGGCACTGCCCCATAGTGCCCAGCTGTGCTTTTCTCACAGCCCTGGGCACCTCTCCCAGCCCTCTGTGCGTTGGCCCCTCCATGGTGTTGCTTGAACAGACCCCACAGAGGGGGGCAGCAAGGACCAGGCCCTGGAGGGAAGTGGCTCTGGAACCACCAGACCAGTTTGGTTCAGACCTGCGGCAGCCCCAAGACCAGGTTCCTCCTCTTGGGGCAGTTTGTGGCCTCTGGCTCACCTGATAGTGGTCACAGATTGGTCCTAGACACTGTGTAGGACCATGTTAGGATTGAGTGTTTCCCTGGGGTCTCCACAGGCTTCCTCACCCTGTCCCACCCACCAGGAGCCCTGTTTGAGGAGCTGCTGATAAGCAGCTTCTGCCATTGCAGCCAGCTCTGGTGTCCCCCATCTGCAGCTCCTGAGGAGTCAGAGCCGATCCCACAGGCAGGGACACGACCCCACCCTGTCCCCAGCATCTTGGAGCAAACTTGGAGCTGCAGCTCCTGAGCTGCCTCCACTCAGACCCTGAGGGACTGCTCAGGCCCTGAGGGGCTCAGCCAATACTCCCTGTGCAGCCACATGGGGCCTCTTTCAGGATTCCTAAACCCAAAGGGGTTTTTCTTGTGCATCCACATTCCCAGGAGGGCTGGGCAGGGCTCCTGTTCCTGAGTACCAAAACACACCCAGGGCTGGGCTGTGCTCGGGGTGAGCATGGGGTGAGTTCAGGGTGAGCCCAGGATCCTGTCACCACAAGGTCATTAGGGGTCAGAGTGTCCCTCAGAGGATTCAGAGCACTTCTGGCTCCAGACTCACCAGTTCTCTTTTCCCAGTGGGGTCTCAGCACCCTGTGCCAGCTCCCCTGGAGAGTTTAATGTTTGTAAGCCCCAGTGCAACCTTTCTCCTCAGAGCAGGGTGAAAATGATGTGTTGAGGGAGGAACTGTTACCTGGGCTGGGCTCTGGGAAGGGTCCTGATCATGGTTCTTCTTCCCATCGCTGTGTCCTGCCCCTTTCAGCTGCCCTACACGGAGCTGGAGAAGGTGAGTGGCATCGAGGAGGCCAAGCACTACCTGCGGCAGAAGCTGAGGGAGCTGCGCTTCTGAGGGACAGACCCCCGACCCAGGAGGGGAGGGGGCACAGCGGGGTGGGCGCAGGCAGGTGCTGCCAGCGCCTTTCCCCTGGGCAGGGGGACACACATGGAGCTGCCCCCCCCTGTCCCAGGGGTCATTGGGGATGTGGGGCTGGGCCATGGGCACCTGCCTCTTGATATGGGGCTGGGGTAGTGTGAGATTATTTATTGCTGTTAGCGGGGGAAGGGTGAGGGTTGACTGGTGCATTGGGGAGTGTTTGGGTACTGGGGTGGGGGGCAAATAACCCTCACTGGCCCTCCTGCCCTGGCCCTGCCACCCCAGCCCTGTCTGCATGGGTGGTTTGGGGGGGATGTTGGGGATGTTCCTGTGCCCCCACCTGACTGCTGGGAGGGAGGGGACTGTCCCGGCCCCCACCTGTGGGTTCTCGGGGTTCTGGGGGAGGCCGCAGCAGCCCCTGTGCAGGGCAGGGCTGGCTGTTTGCACAGGGGGGGCTCCCCGTGCTGGGAGGAGGGGGGTACTTGGGCTGTGGGGGGTACCTTTACAATAAAACCAGTGAAAAGTGTGCAAAGTCCGTTCTCTTTATTGGGGCAAGGCAGCGGCAGGGCCCAGCACATGGTGACCCCACATCCAAGGCACGGCCCCCCCCGCTGGGTGCTGCTGCCCTGGCACAGCTGTGGTGCGGGCAGGGGCTTACCCACCCCCCAGCCTCAACCACCTGGGTCCCCCGGCCCAGCTGGTCCTAAAGCTGTTTATTGCCATTAAATTATTGTTAAATAAACCCCGGGACAGGGTTGTCAGCCACACCTGATTGTCTGGTGGGAGCCCAGGGCTGGGGAAGCTCTGCCAAGGGGTGCCCAGGGTGGGTGGCTCTACCCCATTGCGTGGTCAGGATGTGCCAGGGTGGGGGGCACCGAAGGCTTGGCTGGACCCTGTACTGTGAGGGGTCCCCGGCAGGGCGAGGCTGTGCCGGCGTCTCTTTGGCAGGAGTGACACCCTACCCAAGAAGGCAGGGGGGCAGTGTGGGTGTCTGGCCGTGCCGTGGGGTGGGTGGTTGCCACATGATCACACCGGCATCGGCATTTCATTGTACTCGTCCACCCCCTCCCGCTCATCCAGGATGGGCTCAGCCTCGTCTGCGTCCAGCTGCAGGGAAATGGGGCTTAGCAGGCAGCGAGGGACCTCCCAACTCACCCAAAACCTTCCCCAGGGACACGGTGGCAGCACTACTTACACACTTCATCTCCCGGTCGGTGAAGATGCGGCTGAGCAGGCACATGCGGAGGGGCACCGTGAGGATGAGGATGAAGGGGAAGGCCAGTGAGGCCACTGTGGACATGACGGCCCAGAGCACAGCCAGGCAGCCCAGCTGCAGCCCCGTGAAGAGGTGCATGCGCAGTGTCCGCACCTGCGTGGCACCGGCTGGCATCAGTGCCATGGGGATGCAACATGGACCCTGCAACCCCCTGCCCCACACACAGCCTGTCCCCAGTACCAGACCCCTGCGTTACCCCTGCCCCACACACAGCCTGCCCCAGTGGTGACCCCACCTCTGACAGTGCTGTTGGGGTCTGGCTGCCCCAGAGAAACCAGCCTGTTCCAGTCACCCCCTAAAAAAGCCTCTGCCAGAGTCTGTCCTGCACATATCTCAGTGACCCCCAACACCAGGGTACTCCATGCCCATGGGTGGCCCAGTCTGGCTGCTGCCCCAGCCAAAGGTCCTCTCCCAGGATCTCCCCCTCAACCTTTTTGACGTAGGTGACATCAGGGTGGTGCTTGGGGGGCATCAGCAGCAGCTGCAGTCGCTCGTAGAACTGGATGCCATTGAGGGAGGTGACGCCCATGTAGAGGAAGATCCCGAAAAGCACAGCCAGTGGGATCTGCCGCAGCAGGTCCCCAATGACGATGGACAGGCCTGGGACAGAGCAGGGCCAGCTGTGGTGCCTAGAGAAGGGGCTCACAACAGCCCCTCCAGCCCCACACCTCCCTGCCCAGTCACCCTCCACATGTGGAGAAGGTCCTGGGTGACTGGTGCTCCCATAGGACAACAGCCACCCCAATCTGGACACCCCAGCTTTCATGGGCTGCCCTCACCATCCCCAGCCCCACGGTGGCACTGGACCTTACCAACGAGCACAGCCACGAGCAGCCCGGTAACCCGCTGCTCCTTCACCTCCTGGATCTTAGGCTTGTCCCCAGGTGCCACCGCTTTGCTCATGACGGTGAGAGCGTTGGCATGCGTGACTGAGCGCACTGTGGCCGCGGCCAGCCAGGGCAGCCCAAACAGCGCAAAGAAGCCGCCCATGGCCACGATGATCAGCAGGTCCAGGTGAAACCCAGAGCCCTTCTGCAGCATCCGCTCCTTCTTGCTAATGATCAGTCTGGGCAGGAGGGCAGATTGTTGGCACAGCATGGCTCCGCCTGGCACAGCCCAGCATGGCACAGCCTGGCACTGCACTGCCTGGCACAGCCCAGCACAGCACCCCATGCCCCACCACACTCACGTGGTGATCTGGGTCTCCATGAAGATAAGGATGAAGACAAGGATGGCTGGGAGGCCACTGGCCACCATCATCCACACGGGAAAGTCACTCTTCTCACCCAGGGGGTTGACCACCCAGCCCCGCTTGTCTGGGGCTGTCACTGAGAACCCATTGGGCACACTAAGTTTCTGTGGAGGGAAACACTGGGTGGGGGGCTCCAGTGGGAACAGAGCTGCCCCAAGCAGGGGGTGCTCAGGAGGCACCAGGACCCTCTGCAGCCAGACACAAGGGGCTCCCAGCAAAGCAGGGACAGGATGGGTGGGATGCTGGGTGTGGAGGCAGCTGTGGTGGGGACAGATGGTCCACATAGCCGCTGACCTGCAGCCAGGATTGCAGAGGGGGTGGGGTGTGGGTCCTGCACAGGGGAGGTCAGATGCTGACCTGCGTGTAGGTGTCCTGGATGCCGTAGTCCACCAGCACCATGACGAGGATGGCGATGGGCACCCCGAAGTCGCCGATGAGCCGGCGGATCTGAGGGCAGAGCAGCGTCAGCCCAGCCCCAGTCCCCCAGCCCACCCACCCTGGCTCAGCACTGCCCCCAAAGCTGGGCTCACCCCAGGGCCCCATGCAGCGCCCACGCCGCTGTCCCGCCTGCCCCACGCACCCGTCCGGGGAAGAACCGGCTGTTCTTGAACTTGCGCAGGAAGAAGGCGATGAAGAAGGTGCCGGCCATGAGCACCAGTGAAAGCAGCGCCGTGTTGGGCTGCCCCGTCACCTTGGCCACAGCACGCCCGGCCGAGCTGTTGGCCCGGGCCGCGCTGGCATTCCTCCATGTCTCTGCCTCAGTGCTGTTCACCGGCAGGCAGCCGTGCAGGGGGTGCTCCTGGAAGATCTACAGCAGAGCGATCCTCAGTCTGGTCCCTACAGCCCCCACCCCACTGACACCTTGGCCCCAGCCCCGGCAGCTCACCTTGGCCAGCTTGGAGAAGGTCTCATAGATGAAGATGAGGGAGATGAGGAAGGCGAAAATCTCCTGGGTGAAGCGAGAGATGAAGCGCACCAGGAAGCTGCCCTCAAAGGCCACAATGACCAGCACGATGAGGATGAGCCAGAAGCCAATCCAGACACGCCCCACCAGGTACTCGAGCTCGTTGGATGTGCAGAACTGCCGGAGCCACGCAGGCAGATGTGGACAGACACCGCAGTGTCAGCACTGGGGCGGCTGAAGGGCTGAGGCAGAGCCCCGGGCAATGGGGCAGTGGGGATCCTAGCAGAAGCAGTAGGGCCGGGGAGGGGTTGCCTGCTCCACAGCACCCAGGATCATCTCCCCCCTCCCTGCTCCCACCCCGGACGCTTGCCCTGTTCTCACTGTGAAGAAGGCCTCCTCAAAGACGAGCAGGGGCCCTGAGAAGCCGATAATGAGCAGAGGCTGGGCGCCCAGCAGGCAGAAAAGAACTCCCTGTAGCGATGTGGAGATGATCAGCTCAGACACCCCAATCAGGTCCTGCGTCTTCTCCCCTGCGGGCAGGACAGGCTCAGGCACAGACAATGGCCCCAGGCCCCCCGGCAGCTCCTGCCTGCTCAGCACACACCCCTCCAGCGCCCTGCCCCAGCACTGCCCCCCGCACTCACCCAGCAGCCCTCCGAAGGTGATGGCTGGAGACAGCGCTGCGAAGTAGATGAAGATGACGGCGGCGATGCACTGGGGGTTCAGCGCGTCCCTGAAGTCGCTCAGGTACTTGGGGTATCGCTGCCGCACGTCCCGGATCAGGCCCCCGAAGGGCCGCCCCGTGCGCCGCAAGGGATCGTCATCCTCCCCGTCGCCATCACCCTCCACCACCTTCAGCTTCAGCAGTGCTGCACCACGTGGACAGACAGAGGGACAGTGAGACCCCAGCAGTGGGGTCTCCCCACTCAGACCCTACCCCACTCCCCACTAGGCAGTACCCTTCTCCTCTGGGGACTTGGGCTCCAACAGCAGCCGCCGCTCCTGCTCCTCCCTCTTCTTCAGCATCTCGCGCTGGAAGTGGGCGACGCTGCGCAGTAACTCCTCGCCCTGCACCTCGGAGGGCGGCAGCACCACGCTGCAGTCCAGGAACTCATTGATGGCATTGAGCAGGTCGTGGCGGTCATCAGCCAGGTACGCGGCCTCGTGGAATTGCTGGTGGGGTGACAGCGGAGTCAGAGTGGCCACCCAAGGGGCACTGCCGGCACTGAGCCCTACTGCAGCAGCACAGCCCCAGCAGCCTCACCTTGTCGGACATAAGGGTAGAGATGGAGCGCCCAATCTCATGGTAGTCCATGTGGGTGCTGCTGGGCCCCAGCAGCACGAAGAGGAACCGCACGGGGATTGGCACCTCCAGCACTGAGTCCAGCTCCACCGCCTCCTGCAGCCGCACAAAGGCCATGGTGGGCTGGTCCAGGAAATCCACACAGCCTGTGGGTCACAGCGGGTCACCAAGGGGTGCAGGGGGTCACCTGTGTGAGGTCCACAACCCCTCCACCCTGCCCACTCCTCCAGCCCCCCTCTGCTGCTCCTCCGTACCCACAAGCACCACCGTGGCCTCGGCGTTGTCCGGGATCTTCTCCAGCAGCTTCAGCTCGTGCTTGGACTTGGAGCGAGTGATGCCAACTGGGGGTGTCGGGGTGAGGACCTCCCTCTGTGGGGACAGAGGCACCATGGGGCTGCAGTCAGGGCCCTCAAAGGGACGTAGAGCAGTGCCAGGTTAGGAGGAGGTGTAGACTCACCTCCCGCTCCATGTCGACCCGCGTGTCATGTTCCACAGCGTGGCCAGCAATGAGTGGGTCGGTGACAGCTGGCTCGCTGCCCTCAGCCACATGGTTGGTGCTGTGGTGGTGCGTGAGCAGGGAGCCCAGACTGCCGGCCGAGATGTTGCGGGGGAAGGAGAAGTCCTTCTCATCGCTTGGGTGGCTGCAAGGCAAAGCCAGGGATGAGTGGGGTAGCCCGATGGGGACTGGAGGCAGCACAGGGTGGGTGTCCCTGCAGGTACACTGCATGCCAGTGATCCTGGGGGTGGGGAGGGGTGCTCTGGGTCGCTACCCCCCAGCACTGACCTGTGTTTGAGCAGCAGCGCCCGCAGCACGTTGGCGCGGTCCTCAGCCCGGATCTGGTCAGTGATGACCATCTGCTCCACCACCTGGTGAGCCACCCCCGGCAACGTCTTCTGGTCCAGGTCCAGGAGCACAGCTCCTGTGTAAGAGACGGGGGCTGAGCTGAGCAGGGACAGGGATCCCCCCAGCCACCTGTGCTCTGTGGGGCCAGTTTTGCCTTCCTACCATGGGACAGGGTCTTGCGCAGCTCCAGAAGGCTGCGGAAGGACAGGGAGGCCACGTGGGGTTTGCCCCAGCGATCTGTCTCCTCCTCCACGTCCTCCTCAAACTTGATCCATCGTGCTGTTTCCTTCCACTGCAGCTCCTGATTCTTGTCCACCACCAGCTCATTCAGCTCCACAAACACCTGTGGTGTGGCACGGTCAGCAGGGCACAGCGGTGACCCTCTGCAGCACCCATCCAGCTGCTCCTCAGCAACCCCAGCCCTGCCTGACAGGACACCCACCTCATGGGGCTGCCGGTGCTGCTTGCGGTGCCGGGTGCTGGGCTCCTTGTGGTCCTTGCTGACATGGACCACTTGTGCCTTGGCGCTCTTCCGCACCAGGTGCCGGCGCACCCCAGGCACATCCTCGAAGCGGTGACCTGCCAGAGACAGGGAGAATGGCAGCAGTGGGTGGGTGACCCAGGGGTTCACAGCCCCTCATACCATGGCTGTGGCATGGCAGGGATCATCTGGGTTCTGCTTCTGCAGTGTGTCCTGCCCATCCCCAGCACCCCAGGAAGGGTCCCTGGTGCTGTACCCAGAGCCTGGCACTGACAGATCCACCAGCCCAGGCACCCTGATGCAGCCCCCAGGGTGCAGGCTACCCCTCACTCACTCTTCATGTAGTCTAGGTCAGCTGAGGCCAGCGTCTGGGCCTCTGACTCGTCTGTTGGCATCTTCTGGTACCGGGCCTGCTCAGCACCTGTCATGCTGCCGATCCGGCGCCGCTCATGCAGGTTGTAGCTGCGGTGCCCCAGCTGTGATGACTTGGCAATGGGTCGGCCAGGAGACCCGGTCTCAGCAGCAGCTCCCTCCACTGAACATCCTTCCTCCGCATCAGGGCTGCAAGGCAGGTGCCCACCTCAGAGCTCCCCTCTTCTCCCCAGCCCTGCCATGGGCCTGATGGAGGGACTTGCAAGTCCCCACAAGCACCCAGCCCTGTCCAAGCTCCAGAAGAGTCCTAGTGCTGCCCAGTCCCTGCTTACCTGCCTGTGTGGGGGGACGTGGACCCATGGGACTGTGGAGGGGAGCTAGGCGGTCCTGGGGGTGTCACTGGCTCCTCTACTCGCTGGTCAGTAATCTCATCCTCCTGCAGAAAGAACTGAGAGGGGGCAGGTGGGGACTGGCTGCCATAGAGCTGCTGGCCCAGCCACAGGTGCCACCAACCCCAGTGTCCTGGCTATGTCCAGCTTCCTGAGCTGCAGAGAGAGCACTGCCCCCACACCCTGCTCTGCACTCACCTGCACAGCCTCAGGCGCAGTGGGTTGTGAGAGCTCCTCAGCTGACCGCTCTGTCTCAGTGTCGCATGCCTCATCCTCATCCTCCTCGGCCTCCTCGATGGTGGGGGTCTCACCGGGGACTGAGGCGCGGCGCGGCTTCTTCTTGCCCTTTTTGGGCGCCCCCTTCTTGCGGCGGGCATCGGGGGGCAAGTGCGTGGAGAGTGGGTGGTGGATATGGTGAGATGACTGGCGGTGGTCTGTGGGGAGCAAGGAGGGTCAGCACCCTGCCCGCTGCCTGCCCACCGCCTGCCTGTCCATGGTTCCACTCACACTCAAAGTCCTCCTCGCCGTAGCTGCGCCCAGCCTCCTCAGCGTTGCGGGGGTGGGCATCGTTCAGGATCTCTTCGAAGCGCTCCACACCCAGTGCCTTGTTCAGGTCCTTCTCCTCCTCCTCTTGCCCCCCAAACCCAGGCGAGCTGGCGCCCAGCGCCTCCGACTCAGGCTGTGGGTCAGTAGCAGGGTTGAGTGAGTGCCAGGCACCACTGGCACTGCCACCCACCACAGCACCAGCAACTAGGACACCCCATCATGCAGTTTCAAGTGATAGGTACCCTGGGTGGTAGCTCTGCAGGGTCTCCAAAGACCCCACACCCAAGGGACTTGCACCGTGGCTGTGCCCATGGGCTGGGCACCTGCTGTGCAACCTGTACCCAGTGCACCCTCAGCACTGTGCCCTGATGCCATACCCCACACACACCCCCTCAGTACACCTAGTGAGTCCAGACCCAGCACCCCCAACGCTGTGTTCCATTCCGACACCAGTGCTCTGCCTGTCCCAGCTCTGGGTACTGGAGTGCAGTGGGGAGATGATGCACTGCTGGGGGGGAGGGGGGGCTTCCGCTGAGGGGGTCGATGGTGCACAGGGGTGCAGGGCTGAGACGGGTCCGGGAGAAGGAGGTCTGCGGGGGGTGTGTGGGTGCAGGGGTGGGGGATGCAAGGATGAGCAGAGTGCTGGGACGGGAGGGTGTAGGGGGCTGCGGGGCTGGGATGGGTGCACGAAGTGGGGATGCAGGGGGTGGGTGCAGA
>VXBP01004909.1:273629-319024 GCA_013400115.1 Rhinopomastus cyanomelas
CACACACCCCGGAATACACCGACACCCCTCTACCCGCCCTGGCCGTGCCCGGCCGGCCCCGGTGCTGCAGCGCCCCCCGGTACAGCCGCCCCGACTCCGCGGTGATGCGCCGGGACCAGGAACGCACCGGTTCCGCTTCCACACGCCCTCCCGCAGTGCCGCACGGCTCGGCGGGGGTCAGGTCGGGTCACCCCCGCCCCGGGTCTTGCACGGCTTTGCCCCCGCCCACTTGCCTCCTCCACCCCAGTAAAGGAGATTTGTCCCCCTCCAGCCCTGTTGGGGCTGCGCTGCCAATCCCCCCACCGCCATGGCCCCCCAACACCTGCCCGCAGACCTCAGGTTTGGGGGGGACATGGACCCTTCTCCAGCTACCCCCAGGCAGATCCCAGACCCCGGAGTGGAGGCACCGGGAAGGTGGTGCTGCCCAGATGTGGTGGGAGGAGTTGGGAAGGGGGACTGCCACCCCCGCGCAGGATAGCCAGGTACCCCCAGTTGGTGCCACATAGGCCGTGCCCCAAAGCCCCCAGACTCCTCCCAACCCCCACCTCAGCTCCCCACAGCCTCACGTGTCCTGGCCCAGGCGCCATGTCCCGTTCTCCAAACCCCCCTGCCGTGACCCCAGAGCTCCCAGCCCTGCCCAGAACAGGGGGGTCAGGGAACAGGTTCAACCATCTGATCCTGCAGCACCCGGCAAGGCAGCAGCCCCCACTCTCACCTCTCTGCCCTGACACCTCTGCAACCCCTGCCCCATTCCCAGGATCCCACCCACCCCAAAATGACCTTGGACCTCCTCCCCAACCTCACCGACCCTCCCTGCAGCGTTCCTGTGGTGCCCACACACTGCCTCCGCCCACGGTGCCACCCAGGACCTCCTCACCCCCACCCTGCTGTGACCCAGTGCCCACAGCCCCACATGCACTGTGCCTCGGGCACCCTGCCAGGGGTCAGTGGAGCTGAGCGGCTCCCAGCCTTGTCCCAGGGCAATGCCTTGTGCCCCCGTGTGCCTTGTGGGTTCCCTCGCCCGTGGCTCTGCCAGGCTCAGCTTTGACCGCAGGGGGGACGGTGCCCCCAGACAGGTGCCAGTGGCACGACGGGGTGCCCAGTGCCCGACTGAGGCCATGGCTCACGCCACAGCCCAGGAGCAAATCCACGGGTGGCAGAGCCATGACGATGGGCTGCATATCCCATCCCCGGTCACATGCCATGGGGACTTGCCCAACAGCACCAGGCAACCAGGCAGCGCAGCACAAAGGGTTAATCATTAACTGCTCCCCGGCAGGCCCATGTGCCCACAGCGGGCACAGCACTGGCACCCACCACACAGGGCACCCGCAGAGCTTCCGGCCCCGGCAGCACCTGCCTCAAGGGCACCCACCCTGGCACAGGTGGCTCAGTCTGCCCAGACTGCTGTGGGCACAACTGGGCACCCCATAGCGGTGTAGCCTGGCAAGAAGGATGTTCCTGGCACTCCTCACCCAGTCAGGCATAAGCTGCTGCCCCAGTGCACCCTGGCCACCATGGGGCCATGCCCACCCTCACCGTGGTACTTACGCTCTGGAAGGCAGAGGACATGATGTGGTGGATCTCGGAGGACACCGGGCAGCGGGCCATGGCGCTGTTGCGGTGCCTGGACACAGCCCGCTTAGCCCTTCTCCTTCTCGCGGGGGCTCAGGGGACGCTCTCGGGGCACCATAACCTGGAGGAGACAGGGGCAAGAGGAGTGTCAGGGTACAGCTGGGGCTCCCCTGATGCCCACGGTGCCACCACTGTGCCCAGGGCAGTGCTGCGAGTAGGAGTCTGAGGGCTGCCTCCTTGGCTGCCTCAAAGGCCTGGCCCCTGGACTGGTTTGTCTTGGCTGCTGGTGGGAGTGGGACATCAAGGGCCAAGACAAACACCAGGAGGGGAGCGGAGCCGAGATGGCGGGAAGGGGCACAGCCCCCCCGGTGGGACCCTGGGCATGTACCCAGCACCACAGTGGGCAGGCAGGGAGCCAGACCCAGGGGGAGTAGGGGGCTGCTGCACTGAGTGATCCCCCCCAGATATACCACCAGTGGCCAACACCCCCAAAGCCCTGCAAGCCCCCCAGCACCCTTTCCCTTTCCCCATGCCCACCACCACACTTGCCCCTCAGCAGCTCCCCTGGGCACCTGGCTGACCCTGCTGGCCTCAGCGTGTTGGGTTTATGGCCACAGGAGGTGGCTTCACGTGACAACAGGGACCAAGGGGAGGGTGGTGACGGATGACTGCATCTCACATGGGTGCCTCACCATCACCATCCTTGTCACCATCACCGGTCACCCTTCACATCATCCCGGAACGGTGCTGCTCATGGGCACCAGAATGTTCCATCTCCTCAGTTTGGCGCTGCCCGTCTCCGGCTGCTCCCTAATCCCCATTCCCCCTCCACATTCCAGCCGAGCAAGGGCGGATTAGCCTGTGTGCCCGTGCCAGCCCAGGTGCCTGCCGAGCCACCGCTGAAACTTCCCCCTGCTCGAGATGGGGACCCCACACTGCCCAGCACAGCACCAGGGTGGAACAGGGTTGGTGGACAAGCTGGCATGCCCACTTCTCATCCCCAAATGGAGCTGGGAACCCCTGCTAGCACTTGCAGGGTGGTTCAGGATGGGGGCTGAGAAGTCCCAGCACTCCTGAGGACCTATGTGGCTGCATCCCACCCAGCCTGGAGGACTGGGACTGGTAAATGGGGTGAGAGCAGGTGCTGGGAATGTGGGGGTCTCTGGAGCACAGGGCACAGACCCTAGGGAGGGTCAGCAGTGCTGAGTGACCAGCCAAGAACCCTCATGCTATCTCCATCCCCACTAGCATCACACCCATAGGATGGTGCCCCCAGCATGGGGCTGCAGTGACAGACCACCCCAGCCAGTGGTTATTTGGGCTTGGCTGTGGGCAGCACTGACTGCTCCTGGCCCTAAGCAGCTTTTTGGGTTTAATCCCACTTGTGGGGATTAGGGCCCTCAGAACACACTGGGGATTGTTCTCATGGAGCACTGGGACAGGGGTGCCAGCCATCACCCAAAACTGGGGGGTCCCGGTACTCTGCCCCCTTTGCCACCACAGAGACTTGGCAGGGTGGTGCCAGGCTCGGCCACGCAGGAGACATGTGGTGCCTGACAGTCCATGACCCGACCCTGCTGGAAAGGGTGACAGGCACCCACAGGGGAGGGGAACTTCTGCTTTCTGTGGTTGTGGCTGAGTCACCCGGGCACTGGGCCGGGAACAGCTCAGCATGGCTGGGCACCCACAACTGGGAACGGCTGGGCATCTCTCTTGGCACAACTGGGCACCAGGCTGGGAATGGCTCAGCATGATTTGGCACCCAGCTGGACACTGCTCGGGCATGGCTGGGCACCTGGCTAATAGCTCAGTATGGCTGGGCACCAAGCTGGGCACTGCTCAGGCATGGCTGGGCATCCAGCTGGGAATGGCTCAGCAACTTGTGCCAGCCCTGCTGTGAGAGGAGCCTGGTGCCAACCAACAACAGGAGCCCTGGGCACCACACAGGGTTGGTGCCTGCCTGCCCCATGGCCATTCCCACCCCTTGGGGACTTCCTGCTGCCCCAGGATGGAGGGACAGGTCCAACGAGACCCAGCAGCCACAGGTCTGTCCCACAGCTGTTGGCACCTGGCACAGTGCCACAAACACCACACGGCTGTGGGCAGTGCTCAGCTCCAGTGCCACCACCTCGCCCCGCTCCATGCCCAGTGGGTTGAGGCCATGTGGTCGGGCAGCACTACATGGGAACGGGCTGGCAGGTGGTTGGGGGCAACAGCAGTGCCAGTACCAAACCCGCCACACCACACCCACCCACACAATGGCCCCTTGTGCACGGAACGGGCCACCCTGATAAGCGGGCAGGAGTGCAGATACGGGCACGGGCTGCCAGGGCCCTAATTACGGGCTGGCAGGAATCAGCGCCAGCCGGCTCGGCGGCTCCCACAGTCACATTCCTGGGACGGGCCCCGGCCTGCCTGGCTGATCCGCTGAGGCGATTAGAGGGCCCAGCCCCACGCCCCGCACCATGGGGGCTGCCCTGTGGAGACCCATGGCACCTCGGACCCATTGCTGGCACCTGCCAGCACCAAACATTTAGCAAGGGGGGGGCGGTGAGGCAATGCCCATCCACACTGCGGTGCCACAGCACAGACCCAGAACCCCACAACGGGAACAGAACGAGCCATGGGACAAGCTGCCTACTGCCCTCTGCCAGTCCCATACCAGCATCTGCGCCTCCTCACACCAGTGACCCAAGCTGGGGATGGGCTGGCAGGGGCAGTGCCAGGAGGAGGTGCCCAGTGTAGGATCAGCTACTTGTGCCCTGTTAGTGTCCACATCCAGAGGGGATGGTGATCCCGCTGCCAAGTTGAAAGTTGGAGCCACATGTGCAGCCCCAGTACCCAGCCAATCGCCACCACACTCTTGCCTGCCTGGCACTGTGGGATGTGTTTGTGCCCAGCTCCCAGCAACACTGCAGCAGGTGAGCCTGGCACAGGTCAGGCTGTGCCTGTTGCACTGGGCAGAATGGGCTCCCCCACTGCCACCAGCTGCTGTTGGGAGCAGAGTGTTGCACAGACCCACCAACAGCACCCATCTCTGCTGCAGCTAGTACCCCTAGACCCACAGTGCCATGGCAGAGGGGAGGAAAGCCCTGTCCCCCTGTGCCACACAGGCCTGGGCAGACCCTAACTGTAACAGGGACTTCACAGAGCCCAGCTCCCAGCAGGGTAGTTTCCTCAGGCACTGCCCAGCCTGTAACACAGGCAAGCAGAGGGTGATCTGGCACAGCATCAGCTCTGAGAATCGGGGGCAACACCAGCTCCTGGCATCAGTCATGGGGAGCACTGGGTATTGTGTGGGAGCTGTCAACCAGCCCTGACAGAGCTGCCCTGGCACTGGCTCTGCCCCCAGGCTGCACCAGCACTGCTGCCCCATGAGCAGTACCCTGAGGCAAAGCTGCACCCACACCCTGACAGAGCCCAGGCTCTGACACACTACTGGCACTCATGGTACCCTACAACCCAGAACACTGCTGAGGGGCACTCTGTGCTGCCCCCCTGCCCAGCAGCCCTAGGTGGGGGGATTTGAGCAGGTGGTGGAGACACCCGACATGGCCAGGAGCCCAATGCCAGCCCCCTACCCCAGTTCTTTGGGGTCTGCCCCCTTCACCTGGCTGCTCTGGGGGGTTCTGCTGGGTTGCCCTCCTGGCAGAGGGTTCCTGCAGCCCCCCATCACCTCAGGACAAAGCTAGCCCAGGACAGCGGCTCCTGCCCCAGAAGAGGTTTTCCAGACTGCAACTTTAGAAGCTGCCACCAAAAATATCCTCCCTGCACTGCACCCCCCACCCCACAACCTCAAACTACCAGAACTGGGAAATGAATCCTGGTGCTGCGTGGTTCCGTGCCCACGCCGTGCCCAGGCACAGCTTTGTAGCAAGGGACAGCGGGCAGAGCTGCCTCAGGACTCTGCAGGATGTGGCCCATGGGTGTGTTTCCTCCTATCATGGCTGCCAGACCCCCAACATGACCCACTCAGACTAGCTCTGGAGTGGACAGGACCCCCCCATGTGACCCCAGATCTTCGTGTCCTGGCCAGTGGTTCCTGCTGTCACCACCCCCCACCCAGTCCTCAAACCACCCCCAGTGACCCAGTGTCACCACAGTGGGGTCCATGTGCCCCCAGGGACACTCCAGCACTGATCTCTTGGTCCCTAGCAGCTCTGGGGGTTTCTGGCCATGGGCACTGCCTGTCACCCACAGCAGAGCTCCAGGCTGTGTGCCTAACCCTCTGTGGGCACGGCCCTGGCCCATGGCTCTGCCCCACTCACCCCATCACTTGCCAGGTCCTTCTGCCGCCGAATACCCGCAGTGGCTGCTAGGTGCTTGATGGTTGCTGCGTGACACCCAGGCCCGGGATCTGCCCGCCAGGTAACACAGCAGGACTCAGGGACCCTCAACCGTTGCCAGCACAGCGGGTCCCTCAGCCATTGCCCACCTCCATGGGGCTGGAATGGGGCTGGGGCAGCTGCTCTCTGCCCTGCTGTGCCATGAGCTGCCCAGCACCAACCGCCCTGGGAGCTTTTATACCACCACAGAAGAAAAAAAAAACCAGCAGCAGCAGCACGGGGAGAGTCTTTGTTTCGGTGAGGCTGGACTAGGCCACTTTATCCAAACAGAGCTGTGGTGCCAAGTCCCGAACAGCTCCTCCAGCAGCCCCACCTCTGGCTCCTGCTGGGCATGAGGGCAGCCAGAGGCTAGAGCTAGACAAGGGGCCATGCTCCTGCCCCACAGCAGGGGGACATGGGGGACACGACCCCACAGACCGGTGGGTGCAGGTGTGGGCACTGGGGATTTGCCAGCATGGGGATGCACAGCGGCACACACTGGGCTGGGGTTGTGGGGCAGGAACGGGGCAGAGAGTGTGGAGGAGCCCCTCCTCAGCAGTCTGTGCACCCCTGGCAAGCCCCATCGTGGTGTACTCAGGCAGCATGCCCAGTCCCTGCGGCCACTGGGTCCCCTCTAATGATAGGGCTGAGCTTGTGGGGGCTGTGCCAGAGACAGCATCCAGACCACTCCTCACCCCAGGGATGTTGTGGGGGACAGGGGCAACAGGAGTGGCCCCTATCCCATCCTATGGGGAACCCTGAGAAAGGCTGGAGCGGAAGAGCTGCCCACAGGGAGTCACAGGCACTGGTGCCAGGAGGTTGTTAGGGCGATCAAATCCTGCGCTCGTGGCAGCCCTTGAAGCAGTGCAGCGACCCCGAAGGGTCCTGTGGCCTGTGCCCAGAACCGCTGCATGGGGTGGGGGATGGACCCCTTCCCACAGCTCTGTGACCACCACCAACACAACTTCTCCTCCAATCCTGTCTGCTGAGCCCAGACCATAGACCACAGGGGTGCAGTCAGCAGGAAAAAGTGGAGACCACCAGCTTTACCACATCCCTCCTATGACCAAAAAGCTCAGGGGCAGCCATGGGTGCCTTGACACAACAACGTGCTGCCCCTTCCCCACAGATCCAACTCGGGGGGCCATGGCAGCCCGCACCAGTGCCCCAGTGGGATCGCAGTGGCTTGGACCCGTGCCCAGCGTTGCTCAACCACTGGCAGCGTTTCGCAAGCAGGCAGCACCCGCTCACCACCCAGTGCAGCACATGGCAGTTCCCAGGGGGCGTCGGGCGAGTGTGAAGCCCTCGGCAACGCGATGCCCCCCGAGAGCTACACGATGCCCCTGCTGCTCCACCCCACACACCAGTACCGGGGTGCAGGGTGTCTGTACCAGGTCAGTGGGGCTGTGCCCCACGTTCCTCACCTGCCGAGGGTCGCTGTCGGGGTCAGGAGCCAGGGGGGACGTGCATGGAGCTGCCCCCGTGTCGCTGCGAAACAAGAGAACAGTGGCAGCGGCAGTGCATCCGGCACCGGGCATCGGGCACCTCCCGCCCCGTCCCGGGCAAGCGGCGCCCCGAGAGCCGGGTGCGGTGCCAGGGCAGCCCAGTAGCCCCCGAGGAAGGACGCCGGGGGTTCGCGGGGTAGTGGAGGGAAGCGGGGCCGCGCCCGAGCCGTGAGGTGCGGTGCTCCGGGAGGAGTTGTGGGGCCGGTGCAGCGCGACTGGGGATGGGGGGAATGGGGTGGGGTCTCGGGAGGGGAACAGATCGGGAGGGAAACGGGAGCGGCGGGCGGGGGAAAGCGGGGCCAGCCCAAACNGGGGTACCGGGAGGCGTGGCGGAGCGGGGCGGGGCCTCGCGGGGCCTGCCGGGAGGAGTGGCGGAGCGGGTGGCGCCGGGACCGGGGCCGGGGCTGGGGCCGAGGCCGGGAGTGGAGCGCGATGCAGAAATACGAGAAGCTGGAGAAGATTGGGGAAGGTGCGGGGCAGCCGGGGCCGGGACCGCGGCCGGGGCCGGGGTAGAGGCCGAGCGGAGGCTTCCGGTCCCGAGTCGGGTTCCGTTACCCGGTGCCGGTGCGGCACTGACCCAGCTGCCTGCAGGCACCTACGGGACCGTGTTCAAGGCCAAGAACCGGGAGACGCACGAGATCGTGGCGTTGAAGCGGGTGCGGCTGGACGATGATGATGAGGTGAGGGGAGGGGGGCTGGTACCGGGGCTGGTTCCGGGGGGCTGAGGCCGGTTCCGGGGGTTGGTCTCATCGAACCCCCCATGTCTGTGTCCTACAGGGTGTGCCCAGCTCGGCGCTGCGGGAGATCTGCCTGCTTAAGGAGCTGAAGCATAAGAACATCGTCAGGCAAGGCGAAGGGGGTGGGGAGCCTGAGATGGGGAGAGGGGGGTTTGACATCCCCCCAGGGGTGCCTCGGTGTGGAGTGGGAGGGTCCGACCGCTCTGCGGAGCCTCAGGATCTCCCTTGCCCCCTCCCGAAGGCTTCACGATGTCCTGCACAGCGACAAGAAGCTGACGCTGGTCTTCGAGTTCTGCGACCAGGTGGGTGCTGCTGGCACCAGGGCAGTGCTAAGGCCACACTGGCACGGTACTGGCACTGAGATCAGTGGACTGAGCCAGTCCCACTCCCCCTCTCCAGGACCTGAAGAAGTATTTTGATAGCTGCAATGGTGACCTGGACCCGGAGATCGTCAAGGTGCGTTTGCGGGACTCGGAGAACCGTCTGTGTCATGGCAGGATGAACTGTCCTGTGGCACTGGGCATGTGACACTAGGCCCCCTTCAATCTGCCCCACAGTCCTTCATGTACCAGCTGCTGAAGGGCCTCGCCTTCTGCCACAGCCGCAACGTCCTACACCGTGACCTCAAACCCCAGAACCTGCTCATCAACCGGGTGAGGCCGGTCAGGGCTCTGTGTCAATATGAGACACCTCAGAGTGGGGGCACGTTGGGAATGGGGTGATGGGAGTGTCTCTGTGCCAGTTTGAGAGACCCCAGAGTGGGGGCACAATGGGCAGTGGGTGATGGATGGCTGAGGCTTCGTGCCAGTGTGAGACAGCCCAGAGTGAGGGCACACTGGGCAGTGAGTGATAGGGGGGCTGTGTGGCACTATGAGGCACCTCAGTATGGGGACACAGTGGGCACTGGGTGATGGCTGTTCCCAGTTTGTGGCTCCAAAGCCTCACTGGGATGGGGCAGAGGGTCCGTAGTGGTGTTGGCCATGTGCCCTGCATCATCCTGCTAACCTAGCACTATCCCTACAGAATGGGGAGCTCAAACTGGCCGACTTCGGCCTGGCCCGCGCCTTCGGCATTCCAGTGCGCTGCTACTCAGCGGAGGTGAGCTGGGCCAGGGGGTTCCCCTGCATGGGGTCCCACACATGCTGTCCCCCCTCCAGCTGGCTGAGCATCACCTTGTGCCCCCATGCAGGTTGTCACGCTGTGGTACCGGCCCCCAGATGTGCTCTTTGGTGCCAAACTCTACTCCACCTCCATCGACATGTGGTCTGCCGGCTGCATCTTTGCAGGTACTGCTGGGGCTGGGGGGCTGCTGGGGTCTGCCGGGGCCACAGCACCCATCCTAATCATTTCCCCAGAGCTGGCCAACGCGGGGCGGCCCCTCTTCCCAGGGAATGATGTGGATGACCAGCTGAAGAGGATTTTCCGATATCCTTTGGGTGTCAGGATGAGAGAGGGCCTGCCCCCTTTCCTGGGCAGGGGAGTGAGAGGGGGGCTCTGTGTGGCTCAAGGGGGTGGACTGGGTGTCGGGCGCCAACCTCATTGACCCTTGACCGGAGCCGCCCCCACGCTGCTAGGAACCCCCACAGAGGAACAGTGGCCGGCTATGGCCAAACTGCCAGACTACAAGGTGAGGCAGAGGGACCTAGGGGGGCAGGGCAGAGGGGGTGTCTGGGACTGACTGCTGTGTTCCCAGCCGTACCCCATGTACCCGGCCACCACCTCCCTGGTCAACGTGGTGCCCAAGCTCAATGCCACCGGCCGGGACCTGCTTCAGGTGAGCATCTTGTCCATCTGTCTCCACTGCCTAAGTCTCAAAGAGGCTTTTTGGGGGCTGCCCCCTCTTATGGGTAGGTCTGTGTCTTGACCCACCACAGCTTCACCTCTCACCCCCAGAACCTGCTGAAGTGCAACCCGGTGCAGCGGATCTCTGCGGAGGAGGCTCTGCAGCACCCCTACTTCACAGACTTCTGCCCTCCCTAGAGCCCTCTCAGCGCTGGGCCCCCACCTCGGGGCCTCCCCCCAGCTCCTGGCACAGTCCCAGCCTGGGGGGAATGGGACAGCCTCCCATGACAGCTGGAGGGGATACAAGATGAGGTGCCAGCACCCCAGAACCACAGCCCTCCACTCCCCCTCTATATTTATTAGGTTTTTAACCCAAGGCCGCCCTGGTTGTGAGGTGCTGTTGTGTGTCCCCTGACTCCTCCAGCCCCATGGCAGGGCCGGGGCTACTCCAGGGGTGTTGGGGAGCACATTGACCTACCCCAGGGACACAATGCTGGGGCAGGACCCTCTTGGGACCAGGTGTGGGGACCCTGGTGTGGTGGAAGCCTTCACCCCACCTCTCCCTGCTCCCTCCTGGCCCTTTCCCTGCCAGGGGAGGGGTCCTGGGTGCCAGCTCCCCTGGGTGGGTGGCACCCCGTTCCTTTTCTACCGTGCTGCTGTACGTGGGTGGACGTGTTTATTACCTCCATAAAGAGCTTCCCTCCACCCAGCGCCTACCTTCTTCTGGAGGCACCCAGACCTCCGTAGCCCGGCTGCCCCTGCCCTTGGCAGCACCCAAGACAGGGTCTGGGACAGGACTTTAATGGGATAAGGTCCACAGCGAGCGAGCGTGGTGTGTACAGCACACGGGGTGGGGTGGGGGGGTCACGGGTGCAAGCAGCACATGCAGGTACACGGAGAAGAGCTGAGGGGGGGTCCTGCCACCCCCAGCCCCTCACCGCCACCACATCCCTGGAGGGGGGTCCCCAAAGTGGGGCACCTCGGGGGGGATCCCTGGAGCAGGGCACTTTGGGACCTGTCACCAGCCCCACAGCGACATGGGGTCTCCCGGGGCAGGGAGATGGGGGTCTGCTGCCAGCGGCCTCCCCTGCCCCCCCCCACCTCCCCGGGCCGGCCGGGGGTCGCGGGCCGGGGGCTCAGCAGGGGAGCCCCTCGCAGGCGCCTAGAGCCGAGTGACGAGGTAGCACGTTCGGGGCGAAGCTGAGACCGTCCGGGTGGCAGCGCAGGGATGGCCGGGGGTTCTGAGGAGGGCGGAGGGCGGTCATGGGGGTCCGGGGGTGCCACAGCCCTCCTTCCCTCTGAGCCCACTCCCCACGCTCCTCTTGTGCGGCCCCGGGAGAACCCCAGCTCCGGGGGTCGAGCGTGCAGCCCGGGGGTGTCTAGCCCCGCCACGCCCCGCCTGCGGGTCCTTCCTGCCCCACAGCGGCTGGAGGGGCGGAGGGGAGACGTTGGGGTACCCCCAGCCAGAGGCGGTGGGGGTGCAGCTTCCGGGCTGCGGGGAGCGATGCATGAGGATGGGAGTGGAGCTGGCGGGGTGGGGGGCAGCACCCCCCCCCACTACCGCCGCGGAGATGATGCTGAAAAAAGCCTGGGATGGAGGGAGGGGGCACGAAGTGGGTTGGCGTGGGGAGTCCAAACCCCACTGCAAGGCTGTGGCTGTGTTCCCCTCGCTGCGCCCCGGCTGGGGACCCCTGCAAACCCCCTTGTGTCACCCTGGGGTGAGGGTCTGGGTGCTGCACTCCCACCGGGATCTCTACCTGGGCCCCGGAGGCAGCGGGGCCGGGGGACTGCCCGGGACCGCTGGGTGCTCCTGGCAGGACGGACAGACGGACAGAGCGGCGGGGGGGGAGGACNGATGAGGTGGGAGACCCCCTCGTGCCGGCTGCGCCAGGGCAGGGGGGTCGGGGGTGCTGGGGGGGAATGTTACCAAGGTGCTGCTCTCGCTCCTGGGGCTCCTCTTCCTCTCCTTGTAGAAGCTGAGGAGTTTGTCCCGGAACACCTGGGGGAGATGGGTCAGAGCACCCTCCCCAGCACCCCCTGGCTGGGGGGCAGCTTGGAAGGGGCCAGGGGTCTCACCTCGTACAAGTAGTCAAAGATCTCCAGGATGGTAAGGAGGCTGGCACCAATGAAGAGCCCCATCTGCCCCCCGATGTCGCCTGGGCAGGAGGGTGGCGACACAAGGGGGTGGGACCCCTGGATCCCCCCCCCAGCATGCCGTAGTTCTCATCCAGCCGCCAGTGACCACCCAGCACCCTCAGTATGCACCCAGCAGCCTCCTAGTCCCCAGCCAGCATTCCCCATTGCGTACCCAGCACCCCCAGAGCTCACCCAGCAGCCCCGCCACCTCATACGCCTTCTTCTGCTCAATCATCTCGTAGTTCAGTGCCTCAAAGAAGATGTCCAGGACCAGCACGTTGTCCCTGCAATGGGCACAGACAGGCCCGGGACAAATGGGGTTGGGGAGCCATCAGTGCCATGTCCAGCCAGGGCAGGGGCACCGTGTCAAGCTATGCTGGGACAGGGCAGAGAGGTTTGGCACAAGTATGTGCTGTGCCATGCTGTGCCATGCCACACTGTGCTAGACCATGCTGTGCAGGGCCTTGCCATGCTGTGCTGTGCTGTGCCATGCTATCCTGTGTCGTGCTGGGCCATGCTGTGCGTGTTTCCCTGTGCTGGGGCAGAGCTGTGCCAAGCTGGTTCACGCACGCTGGGGGCTGCTGTGTGCTGTGTTGCACCGTGCCACTGTGCCAGGCGGGGGATTGGCACTCACGCGATGTACTGCTCCGTCTTGTTGAACTTCTTGGCCAGGTACCTGGCCGAGGCTTTGCTAGGGATCTTCACCATGGAAAGTTCCTTGCCGTAGCGCACCATGGCGCAGGGCGTGCGGCATGCGCAGTACTCGCTGTCCTTCTTCACCAGGAAGTCTGGGGGGCATGCGGGTGGGACCGGGACCACCGGCACCATGAGGCCAGAACCCTGCCCATGGGGGGTTTGGGCTGCTCCAGGGATGTTGCCCAGCCCCAAGCAGACCCAGGCAGTGGTGGGTGTCAACATGTGTGTGTTAGGGGTCTAAGCAGGCAGGGACCCCCTCAGGTCAAGGACACGTCAGGGGGCACAAAGGGTCCTGGGGGGTGGCTGGGGATGGTGATACCCTGGGCAGGGCTGTGGTGGGCAGGGTGCCGTCGGTACCTACCCAGCGCAGGGTCAGCACACTCCTTGTACTGCTCCGGGGTACAGACGTTGGCATTGCCTGTGGGAAAGGTCACAGGGGGCAAGAGGGTCTCCTCACTGCCCTGGCCCCACAGCGGCCACCCCTGTCCCTGTCCCCATCCCTGCCTCACCCGGCATGTGCACCATGCGGCAGTTGCAGTTCTCGGCCAGATACCGCGTCTCGCAGTCCAGGCGACACGCCGTGATGCTGTAGTTGGTGAAGAAGTCGGACTCGATGGGAGTGGCCTTGCAATCCCCCCATGGTGGGGGCAGGTACACCAGCTGCCAGCCTCCAGCTAAGGAAAACTCGCCATCCCTGGCACCCTGGACCCACTCCTAGCCTGCTGCAGTGCCCCATCCCTCAAGCAGAGCTCGTCCCATGTGGCTGTTGCTGGGTGGGGGTCATGCCACTGCAGAGACCCTGCTCCCACCCTGCCCCTCCTCACCCACCACAGATGCCAGCGACAGTGCCACCCACCCCTGGCACAGCAGCAGGTGGGGAGGGACTGGCACACGGCACCAGCTGAGAACAAGCAGGAGCCAGACATGCTGGGGGTTGGCACAGACTGATTTCTGCACTCTGAGGGGGCTGGCAGGGCTGTGCTGGACTGTGCTAGGCTGTGCCATGGCTCGGGCAGTGAGCAGGTTTGGTGAGGGAGCAGTGGGGCTTAGCAGGGCACCGGGAGGCCACACTCCCACTACACTCCTTGCCACCCCCGCCACAAGTGCCAGCACACATGGAGACACCCACTTGCAGCACCTAAATTTAGGCGTCTGGCTGCGTGGGCTGGTGCCGCCCCTGCTGCCAGGCTGCTCACAGGAGCCTGGGGGTCATCTCCAGGATCCAGTGCCCACAGTGGGACCGGGTGATCATGGTATGGGGTTGCCCCACACCCTAACAAAGTGGCTGTACTGGCAGTGTGGTATTTGCCATACAGCATGGAATGGCATAGCCTGGCATGGGGTGGGAGGGGGTGAAGGTGGCTGTGGCTGTGCCAGCACTGCCCTAGAGCTGGGGTGGGCTGTGCCCCTACAGCCCCTCTTTGCAGCCAGATACCCGCTGCTGCTGGCAGGACACGAAGGTCTGGAAGCCAGGGGCCACACCAAAGCCGAGCTGGTCGATGAAGGGGGGCTCCTCCTGGCTGTGGATCTGCACCTTCACCCCTGCCTCGTAGGAGGTTTCATCTGGAAGGCAGGGAGGGAGTCGGGGTGTGGGGCAGTGGGGTATGCGGTGGTAGGTGGGGCGGCGGGGGGGCCCTCACCCGTGTCCCCCCAGACGGGCAGGTACTCCTCTTGCTGGACGTTGAGCATCAGCTCGAGCCCGTTGCCCGCGCCGCCCTGCAGTGTGGTCAGTACCTCCCGGCCCGGCCCCCCCGGGTTGAAGGTGTAGCACTTGCCCAGGCGGGTGAAGATCTGCAGGGACAGGGCAGCACCCTCAGCGCCCGCCTTGGGGGCACTCGGGAGATTGCAGTGTCGGGGTGCTGGGGGACAGAAGCCAAACCTCTGCCTGCCTGGCACCCACCAAGCGAGGCTGTGGAGCAGTGCCCAGGGACATGGCACAGCTCCATGGCAGGATCCCCACACCCACAGTGAAGGATCCCAATGCACAGTCACCCAGTGTAGAATCCCAGCACCCCAGTGCAGGCTCCCTGTGCCCCATCAGTCCCTGCCCAGGAAAGGGGTTGGAGCATCCATTCCTTCTGCTTTGAGGCCAGAATGGGGCTGCAGACAGGACCATGGAGTAGCTGCTGCTGTACCCATCCCAGCATAGTGCCCTCATCTCTGCTGGAGCCCCTTGGGAACCCCAACCCATGTCAAAGAACCTGGCCCACTGGGCTGTCACCGTGCCAGAGGGATGGTCCCTCCCCAGCCCTGGCTAGGAGGGATGTGGACCCCAACCCCTGGAAGGTGCCCACATCCCACCTTGCTCGGGGCTGACCCACCTCTTTCTGTAGACCTAAGTATGGAGAAAGCCCCCACCACACTCCACCATGATTCCATACCTCCCTACAGCCCCGTGTGGCACAGGGTGGGCAAGTGCACAGTGCAGTGGGAGCTTCACTGAGCACCTGGGGCTGGGGAACAGTGGGGCAGGTAGGGGGCCCCCACCCCACAGCCTGCATCCCCATGGCCCCAAAACCTGCTCAGCCCTGGGGGCCCTGCCCAAGCTCTGTAGAGGCAGAACCAGCCGTGGCTGTGGGCACGGCCATAGCAGTGCTGATGGCCACAGCTGTGGCCATGGTGGTGGCACTCACGAGGGTGAAGCTCTGGGGCAGTAGTCCCGCCGTGGCAGTGCAGCAGCATCTCACGGATGGGGTGCCCCAAATGCTGGTGGAAGGTGCCCAGGTCGTGGCTCTCGCCGGAGAAGAAGCTGGCAAGGTTGGGGGGCTGATCCGGTGCCCTCAGGGAGTGGGGCACCTAATCCCACCCCACAACCAGTGGCTTCCAGCACAGCCAGGAGGTCACTGGGGTGATCTGGGAGTGCCAGGCACAGCTGCAGTTGCAGAGGGTGATGGTGGGGATCGTGAGGATGTAGCTCTGCCTCACCCAGTGCAGTGACCTGGGGGTACAGTGCAAGACCCACTCCCCAGCCTGCAGCAGGCAGTTTCGCAGTGAGGCCAGGTTGGCACCTGGCACCCCAGCGTGGGCAGAGGAGTGGGTGGAGGTGGCCAGGCCATGGCTGCCTGTCCTGCTTCGCTCTGCGGTGGCTATGCAGGGGGATTGGGTTTCAGGTTGGCTCCGGGGAGACGCTGGATGATGGCAGGGGGACACGAGCCAGGATGGCAACAGGGACCGGGCTTTGGCTTATCCATGGCAGCAGAGGCCGTGATACCCACCAGGAGTGGGGAGCCTGCCCCATGCCAGTGCCCTCAGAGCCCCCAGAGCCCAACAACCCCAACCAGGGACCAGCACCCACAGCCAGGCACCAGCACCATAGCCAGGATTCCTAGTGCCTGAAGGCAGAGACACTGTCCAGAGCCACCAGCACGATCCAGAGCAGCCCCCTTAGAGTCACATGCAAAGCTCCCAGTCCCCTTTCTTGCCAGACATGGCACTTTACAGATCCCTCACCAAGACTTCTCCAGCCAAAGCCCTCCTGACGCCCCCTGTCCTGCTCCCAAGGCCCCCCCTAGTCCTGTCAGTGAGCCATGGCCTGGGGAGGGGTCAGGGTCCCTCGGCTATAGAGTGTCCCCTTGTGCTGCCCCGCTGCGGGGTGGGGGGGGTGGGGGGGCGCTGCTATGGCAACGGGCTGCTCCCAAAGAGGGGAACCGTCACCACGGCAACGCACTGCCCAAAGAGGAAAGGGGGGGTGGCTGCTATGGCAACGGCTGCCCGGCACAGGGATGTGCTGGGGCCCGGGTCTAGGGGGGACTGGGACGAGGATGCAGCCCCCGCACCACTAGCCCTCCTGGTCCCTGCACTGGAGGTGACCCCAGGGACCCCCAGCCCTGCAATCCAGTGACCAGTTCTCACACCTAGGACCTTTCTGTCTCTGCACCCCAGTTTGCCCCAGCCTTGCCAGCCCCAGTGGGGATAACTTGGGGGAAACAGACCCAGCCCAGATGGGTCTTACTTTGGCCACTGGCCAAATGCCTGGGGACATTGGGGTCCCCATGGATGGGGCTGGTATGCGGCACCAGGCACAACCAACCTCTCTGGCACAGGCACAGAACAGGAGCCCTAGAGCCCACTGCCACTACCAGATAGGCACAGTGCTGGGAGATGCCAGCTCAGCACCAAAGTCCAGGGCAGAGGATCATCATCTGTAACTAAGCCCTGGCATTAGCTCTGTATTTTTAGCTGACAGAGTTGTGGCGGGCGCAGCCGGAGCCAGGGCAATGGGTGCCACCATGGCTGCTCATGCAGAAGTTTCTCACTGCCCATCAGAGCTGACATGCTGGCAGGGCTAGTCATGTGCTACGTGGACATGCTGCACATGTGGGCAAAGCCCTATGCTCCTGGACATGCCCACAAGGCCAGGGACAGTGGGTGCAGGACAGCAGGTGTCCTCCAAGCCCCTCAGCACAGGAATGCAGATGGACAGCCCAGGGCCAAGCACTGGCCCCACACACCATCAGCACGCCAAGGCTCCAGCAGCTCAGCCCCACTGCCCAAGTCCTGCCCTGGGGACCTTCAACCCAACCCTCTCACCACATCCCAGCCTTCAACTCCGGGAGCTGCCATCGCTGCTGGGTCCGTCTGCAGCTATTCGGGCAAAGGGCATGGCATGGCCAAAGGGCTGCTTTGCCGCTGAGCTCACAAGGAAAATTAATTTTGCGCATTAGGAGTGTTAAGCCGATGGTAATTGCTGTTGTGGCAGCATGGCCAAACCCACAGTGACAGCGGCGGGACTCAGTAGAGGCACGCACGGCGGGCACAGGCTGCCCAGCTCCCACAGCACAGTGCTTCCCCGGCACTGCCGCAGCACGAAGGACGTGACTGTCCTGCCTGTGCCACCATCCCTGCCCATGCCATTGTCCCTGACAGCACACCTGCCCTTGCCCACGTCCCCTGCCTGTTCTGCCCCATGCCACCAGCCTGGGGCATGGCAGTTATGGTGGGACCACAGGGGCACCAGCAATTCCCTGAGTGAGGAGCAGGGCACAGCCTCAGGAGCAGTGGACGGTGCTGGGGACAGCATCAGAGCCAGGTGCCCACAGGCTGTGAGCAGATGATTCTGGCATAAGGGACTCCTGCCCATGCCAGCTGCACAGAGGAGCAGGACTCTGGGCTGTACCCAGGATCATGCTGCACTCAGCAGCATTTTGTACCCATGAGCATCCCACAGCCATGATCATCCCATACCCATGATCATCCCATACCTGGGTGGTTGCATGCAGCCCACCCAGCACAGAGCTCCTGGGCACAGCACGGTTCCAGCCTGGGCACCATTCCCAACTGCCTGGCACCCCTATGGTGAGTGTGGGGAGGGGGCACCACTAGCTGGCAGCTGGCCTGCCACAGCACCTGGGAGGTGGGGAGGGGCTGATGTGCTGGTGGGTCAAGAGAAGACGCTCACCCATGGGTGCTGCACTGGTGCCCAATCCCAGCAGGACACCCCCGTCCATTTGCAGCCTCCAGGGCCATGTGGGCACCCTGTTGTCCCATCCTACGGCCGTGCCCCCATTGCCGAGGCTGGCACTCACCACGGTGAAGTTGCGGGCGGTGCAGTTGGTGCCACGAAAGGAGCACTGCAGCAGCATGTCGGACAGGTCATGGCCCGTGCGGTTGTAGAACTCGGCCATGCTGAAGGGCTTCGCCTTGAAGTTCTTGAAGTTGGCCTTGTCGCGGAGAGCGGCCAGGACATGGGGCTCGGCCAGCTGTGGGTTGGAGATCTCATAGCGGTCGTTGAGCAGGGCCAGCAGCTCGCCCACATGGTACATGTCGTTGCGGGTGATCTTGGAGAAGCGAAACTCGTTGAGATTGCAAATGGTGATGGCCGGGAAGGTGAGGTTGTGTGCAGCCACCTCGTCCAGCTTGGTGACATGGGGGTAGGTGAGGAAGTAGGCGACGCGCTCAGCGCAGACCAGCAGCAGCAGCCCCAGCGAGCCCAGGAAAAAGCCCCCCCAAAGCACCCGCCGCAGCGACACGGCCCCGTAGGCGAAGACGTGGCTGATGCCGTGCAGCGAGGAGCTGTGGGCGAAGGCTTGCAGGCTGGACAGACCCTCGCCCTCGCCGCTGCCCTCCGACACCGACCTCATCCTGCCGACCGGACCCCCCGGCGCTCCCCACCGCTCTCAGCCCCCTGGGCGGCCCCGGTCCATCGCTGCGCTCAGGGGGCTGCGGGNTGTTCCGCTGCAGCCCCGCTCCAGTTTCGGTCGCCTTCGGCCCCACACTGATCCCCCGCACTGGCGGCTGCACCCGGGGGTGGGTCAGAGAGCCCTGGGGGGAAGGGTCAGCAGACACTGCCCCTTCACTGAGGAGCCACAGGGGACCCCTTACCCCGCAGGGTCACACAAGGGACCCCAATCGCAGAGGTCATGCAGGGGTTTCTCGACCCTGAGGGGCAATGCAGGGGTCTCCCATTTCTGAATGTGCCCCAGGGCTTGCTCAGAGTCCCACAGCAGAGATATGCCCGGAGGCTGGAGACTTATGGGGGGCAGGTGGCAGGATGCGGGGAGGGACCCGGGCCTGTGATCACTCTGGTGCTTTGGAATCTCACCCCTGAACAAGTACAAAATCCAGCCTAACCAGTAAAATATTTGGAAAATGTTGTCACCCTGGCACCTGCAGACACAACCCACTACCATCTGTTGGGGCCTGGCTGTGCTGATTGAGCACCCTTCATCCAGGTCTAAAACCAGACAGGCAGAACCAGAGACCCAACCCGTGCTGGTATCGGCCACGCCTGCCCAGAAATGCACCACAAGTCCCTTTGTATAGTGAGGGATGAGGATGAACCTGGACTATCAGGAGAGCAGGAGAACGGGATAGAGCCAAGGGCAACCCCCTCCCGGATCCCTGTCCCTGAGCGAGCTAAGAGATATGGGGAAGGATTTCAGCTGCCACCCAGGTGAGGATGTTGTCACACAGCTGCTCCACACTGGGGTGGTGGGTCCAGTGGTTTGGAACTGGGGGGTGAAGGAGCCAAGTAGGTGGGATGCCTGCCTAGGGAAGGAGCATTGACAAAGGAATCGGGAAACAGACAACAGCCCTCAGCCCCTGCAGGTGACTTCTGTCAGGCATGAAGGGTCTCCTCTCAAGGAAGATGTTCCAGGTTGATGTCCCCAGGCAAGCAGACCAGCATGGAGAGAGGTATCCAGTGCTGGAGGGAACTGGCTGTGCTGTAGGTGATTTATAATGAGCAGCTGCCTAGTGCCCCAGATGAAGCCAGTGCCCACTGTCGTGTGGAGGAAGCTGACACCAGCTCCTTGGCAGCAGTGACCTGAGGTGAACGTGAGGGACACGGTGGATGGATTGGTTGGCCAACTCCAGCTATATGATGGATGTTGCTTCCTCCCTACGACCCTGTGTCTCAGCAGAGGAGGAACTGTCCTGGGAGTTCCAGCAGCTCAGAAGACGCATCCTACTCTGTCTGAGCTGTTAGTGGTCATTCCCCTGCTCAAGGAAGGGAATGTGAAAGGGGCTCAGCACAGGGTGCCTGGGCTAGAAAAGGGGTGTAGCTCCCAAACATCTGCAGCGCATTGGTGACATTGTAAGGGGTAATACAGTGGAGGAGGTTTTTGAGGGGAGAAAATAAGCTAAAATAAATAAGCTTTGCTCCCTCAGGCAAAGACAAACCCACCCACAGGACTGCTTTTGCTGGAGGACTGGAGGGTGCTGGGAGGGAGGATGGGGAAGTCCAAGGTGTACTTCAGGGAGATGGGATTTGGAGTGAGAACAGCTGGTGAAATAAATTAATGTTAATCATTTGTCTCAATGAGAGATGGACTTTGAAAGCAAACAACGGGCAGTGGTGATGGAACTCAAACTGGCACCCAACAGCTTCCTCAAGACCAACACCTCAAACCTACAGACTGTGAGCTGCACCAGCCTCAAACTCTGGCTGTAGCCTGCAACAACCCAGCTCCATCTTCCCTGCCTTGAGACTGTTGAGACAGACGGAGCCCCAAAGTCATGGGTTGAGTGACCTCAATGGACATGTCAGTGGGATGGCCCATAGGCCAAGGGACTGAGATCTGTGCACGTGTATGTGTATGGGACATAGTTGGACCGTGTCCTGGCTTTGGCCAGGACAGTTAATTTCCACTGCCAGGAGAGTGGGATCAAACCCATTGGGAGGTTATTTGGTACTAGCCCAACATTGTGCCCAGTCTGAGAGGCCAGGGATGCAGAAGACTTCAGGCATGGTACTGTTGGCCCGGCTGGATGTGGCAGTAAAAAGGATGTTGTTTATCACTTGTTTTATTGCCTCCTCTCTCTTGGTGCTGTATCAAGCAAAGTCTCTGTATCTCTGGCTACTCGGCTCTATCTACCGTTCTCTTCCCCCCACGCAGGGACTGCATGAGCAGCTGGACAGTGCTCGGTGCCCGCTGGGTTGAAACCACGACACCATCTCTAGTCCATGGGGCACAGCAGCAGGGGCATCCCAGGAGTGGGTGTGTGTCTCCTGGTTCAGGATCGATCCTCGGTCTGCTGTCGCACAAGCTCTGCGTAGATCCCTCTGCGCCGCACCAGCTCCTCGTGGGTCCCAGCCTGCGGAGATGGCAGAGAACAGGTCACCCCTGTGGCTGCCCACCCCCTGCCTGCATCCCCTGCACCACCGCTCTGCTCACCTCGGCCACCCGGCCCTGCGCCAGTACCACGATGAGGTCAGCATCACGGACAGTGCTGAGGCGGTGGGCGATGAGCAGCACCGTGCGGCCCGCAACAGCACGGTCCAGTGCTGCCTGCACCACCTGCTCTGACTGAGCATCCAGGGCGCTGGTGGCCTCGTCCAGGATCAGGATGGCGGGGTCCTTCAGCAGTGCCCGAGCAATGGCAATGCGCTGTTTCTGGCCCCCCGAAAGCGCCACGCCGCGCTCCCCTGGCCAGGACAACCACGGGGCGACGGTGACACCCCATCTGGGGAGACCCCTGCCTCAAGGACGGGTGCAGATGGGCACTACCATGTTCCCACACCAGCACCATCCCATGGAGAGCCCAAGAGCTCTCTCCCAGCACAGCCTGGTGCCAGCAGTCCCGGGGAGAGTCAGACTACCTTGGCCTGAGTCTGTGCTCATCCACCTGTCCTGTGGGGGAGCTGGGCTGGTCTGAGGGTCCCCATCCACCACCCCACCTATGCTGCCCAGCCCAGATGAGCCTGGCACATACCCACCACCGTGTCGTAGCCCTCGGGGAAGCTGCGAATGAAGCTGTCAGCATTGGCGAGCTGGGCTGCAGCATAGACCTCAGCATCAGAGGCTGCCGGCTTCCCAAAGCGGATGTTCTCCATGATGGTTGTGCCAAAGAGCACCGGCTCCTGCGGCAGCATCTGGCTCCTCAGCACTGAGCCCCACACAGGTTCCCTGTCCAGTGCCCGGGGAAAGTGCTCCATGGCAGCCCCACAGCAGCCCCCCTACCCCGCACCTGGCTGATGAAGCCAATGACATGCCCGCGCAGCCAAGAGGGGTCCAGGGAGGAGATGTCATGGCCATCCAGGGTGATGGTGCCCTTTGTGGGCTCATAGAAGCGCTCCAGCAGTGCTGCCACCGTAGACTTTCCTGTAGCAGGGAGTGTTCAGCCCCACGGCACTGCCTAGTGCCCACTGCCCACCCCCGTGCCCCCCAGCTCTGGCATCAGAGAGAGCTGCTGAGTGGGCAGAGGGTGCAGAGAGTCCCTGGCACTCACTGGGCAGAGGACTAGGGTGCAGGAGGATGCTGGCTCCTGTCTCCCACCTCCCTGGCTGGGGTACTACAGCCAGAGGGTGCCCTGCTCTGGGGGTGCGGAGAGGGGTCTGGGGGGCCAGTACCTCCCCCAGACGGTCCCACGATGGCCACTGTCTTGCAGGGAGGCAGAGTGAGGCTGAAGTCCCGCAGGACCAGGTAGCCAGGGCGGGTGGGGTAGCTGTGGGGACAGGAGCAGGGGACTGTTGGAGCACAGTGCCAGCCCCCACAGCCTCCGGGGAGCTCAGGGATATGGATCAGGAGGCTCCAGACAGCAGTCTGGGGGGTTCTCACCTGAAGGAGACATGGTGGAAGCTAATACGTCCAAGCAGGGAGTGGCTGGGGATGGAGCCTCCTCCTCTCAGTGCCACGCTGGGTTCCAGTGTCAGCAGCTCGAAGACACGGGCACCGGCGCTCAGCCCTCGCACCACCTGCAAGAGGAGCGGTGGGAGCATCTCATGCAGAGCCTCCTTGCCCTGTGGAGCTGGCAGGATTCTCTCACACCTACCTGCCCAAGCAGGATGGAGATGTTGGCCATGGACCTGTGGTGCATAAGAGGAGAGACTGAGCTAAGAACTGTGCCCCAGGCAGGCTGTGGCACACCACGGTGCCAGAAGGGGCTCAGAGCCCTGCCCTGACCTTTGCACTGTCTGCGAGGCCACCAGGAAGGACATGAGGTCCCCTGGAGAGAGCTGGTCCCCAGCCATCAACGAGCCACCCACAAAGATAGTTCCCAGGACGATGCCTGTGAAGCACAAAGTGGAAGTCTGACCCCACCAGATCCTGCCCCACAGCATCACTGGGTCCTGCCCCACAATCCCCACTCACCATTGAGTGCCAAGTTGGAGAGGCCCTGGAAGGCGGCGATGCCCAGCCCCAGCCGCTCATTCAGCCAGCCGGCTCGGTCCACCTCAGCACAGTACAGCCTGTGGACAGGGTGGGGTTGACTTTCCCAGCCCCACACCATCCCACCATCAGCAAGACCTCCCTACTGCCCTCCTTACCCTGCCTGCCGGTCCTCCATGGCAAAGGCACGCACAGTCCGGACGTTTCCCAGCACCTCATCGGCCACTGTGGTGGCCTTGGCCACCTGCAGGGTGAGAGACAGTGGGGGTGGTGTCCTGCACCCTAGGGAGTCATGGGGTCCCTCTGGGGCACAGCAGGGCTGGGAAAGAATTACCTGCTCCTGTGCCCGGCGGGAGAGGCTGCGGAGGGCAGCACCAATGAGGGCACCAGCACCCACCAGCGCAGGCAGCGCCACAAGCAGGAGCCCAGTCAGCTTGGGCGAGAGCAGGTAGAGCGAGACGAAGCACCCAGCTGTCTGAGTGCTGCTGCGCAGGCCCTGGGTGGGGAACGGGCAGAGGTGGGTGCCAGGGGTCAGGGGCTGCCAGAAGGGCACTGGTGCCACCAGCTGCAGGTCCCACCTGGGAGATGGCCAGCTTGAAGGAAGACTTGAACTCCTGGATGTCAGCTGTCAGCCGGTTCACCAGCTGCCCTGTCCGGGTGGCATCGAAGAACGCTACATCTTGCCTGCCAGTGGGAGCAGTGGTGGGCCAGGGCAGGGGGCTGGGGTCACCCCTGTGCACCCCATTCCCCCACAGGGATTTTACCTGAGCAGGGAGATGAACAGCGCCTTGCGCATGCTGCCTGCAACCTGTTCCCCAACGCGTGCCAGCAGCGCGATGTACCCAAACGTCAGCAGCCCCTGCGGAGGAGAGGGGCTCAGGAGGGGGGGCAGAGTGGGTAGGCACCCCCTTGGGACCCCATTCACAGCTTGGGGTGCCAGCACCCACCTGCAGGCAGTAGATGGTAAGCAGGCGCAGGGCTGGTTGCCGGACCTCCTGCAAGTAGCCACTGATGTGGCCACGAGCACAGCGGGCCACCACGTTCACCAGCTGTCCCAGCAGCACTGGGATGCGGACGTTGAGCAGAGCTGCACCCAGTGCCAGCTGCAGGGACAGTGGGCATCGCACCACAGCATAGGGACAGCGGGCATCCCCCCCCACACAACATGGGGATGGCAGAGGGGATGGTGGGTTTCATGCCATGGCACACAGACAGTGAGTGTCACGTTGCGGCACAGGGATGCTGGGCATCTTGCTGTGGGACACTGATGGGGGTCTCAGCCACTCACCAAAACAGCTGCTGAGAGTGCCAAGAGCTGCGGGCGCAGGAAGGTCCAGAACAACGGCCAGTTGAAGCTGGGCTCTGGCCGGGGCTGTGCAGGCTCAGGGGGGACAGGGGGCACAGTGGTGACTGGGATAGCAGCCTCCTGGCAGCGAGCAGCGGTGCCTAGCAGGCCAAGGGTCACGTAGCCCACAACTGGGCCAGCCAGGAGCAGGCAGCGTGAGACTGGTGGTGGGGGGCCAGGAAGGGGTTGAGGGGGGCTGGGGAGCCCCAGGCGTCCCCCCACATAATACCTGAAACTAGCGAAAGGGGTGAGCATGGGGTGTCTGAACTGGGGGCCAGCCCCGGGGACACGGAGGTAACTGGTGAGGGTTGTGCTCCTCAGGCACGGCCGGCTGTCCCCTGCCATTCCGGGGTACGTGGGACACCTTTGTCTCTCCCAGCCCTCCCAGTCTCTCCACTCCCAGTCCCCCCAGCCAGGCACCAGCACCCAGACTGTTTCGCTGTCTCCTCGATCCTTTCAGCCCCCTCTGCAGCAGTTTTTGTGCACCCGCCGCCCCCAGCCCCACTGCCCCGACGTGCTCCTGAAACGCCCTGCCGGCCCCGACCCCCCTGTACCCCTCGCTGCACCCCTGACCGCGGGACCCCCGAGCCAGGGCTTCTCCCCGCCTCCACCTGCGGGACCCCAGTCCACCGCTGCTCCCCCGGGTACCCCCGCTCCCCCGATTCACAGAGAGACCCCCAGTTCAGGTGATTCCCCCCACCCTCCGCCAAGACCCGTCTCGAGACCCCCCGGTACCTTCGCCCCGGGGTTGGGGGCTGACGCAGCGCGGCAGGGACTGAGCGGAGCCAGGACCGGGCACCGACGGCCCGCAGCAGCAGCAGCGGCGGCGCCATGACGGCACCAAGGCTGGAAGGGGAAGCACCGGGGCGTCTCCGGAGCCAGGGCCGGCCCCTGGGCGGGCAGGGGGTGGGCAGTGACGGCGCTGGGGCGGGACCGGGGCAGGCGGAGCCCCAACACCGCGGGCCGGGGCCTGCGCCTGACTCGAGCAGCACCGGCCGCGCACCGACCGCCGTTAGGACTTGCGCCCGGAAATCCCCAGTTCCGCGCCCTCGTCCGTCCCCGGAGCCTCCCAGAGCCCGCTGGGGCCCTCGCACCCCCCCGGACCCGCTCCAGGACTCCGGGCCCTGCTTCCCGCGGCGGGGACCCCCTCGGGACGGCCATGGACAGCGGCGGGACGCGGTGCCAGTCTCGGGGCGGGCGCAGGGCCAGGTGAGAGTCCGGTACCGGAACACGGGCTCCACGGGGACCGAGCCGGCGCCGAGCCCCGAGGTGAGCCGGGACGGGGGGGAACGGAGGGGACGCGGGGACACGGGAGCGGCCCAGAGCGTTCTCGGTGCCCTGGCCCCCCCGGTACTTTGCGGGGTCCCGCTGCGGGGACGCGGCACCCGGGACACCTCTGCTCAACCGGGAGCATCGGGGACATCAGTGCGTCTGATCCCGCGAGGTGCCGGGGGTGCCCGTGCAGGGTGTCCCCGCGGGCTGTGGGTCACCAGGGTGCTGTTGAGGTGCAGGTCACCCTGCAGCGTGACGCTGCGGGGCGGACACTGCGTCCCTGTGCTGGTGCAAGGGTCCCCATCGAAGTGCGGGGGTCCCTACCGAAGTGCAGATCTCCCTGTGGGGCCGGGGGGGCTGGTATCAGCGATATCGGGGTGCACGTGTCCTCACAGGGGTCACCGAGACCCCTTCATGGGGTGCATCTCCGCGTGGGACTGCTCTGTCCCCACGGGTGCCCGTGTCCCTGCAGTGCTGTGCCGGGAAGGATCCAGGCTGTCTCACCCCGGTGTGGGCTGTGGGGGTCCCCTCGCTGACCCCCGGCCTTCCCTGTCTGTTTACGCTCCCGGGCTATTTTCGAGCTCCCCGGCCCCGTGGATATTTTTGGCGCCCGGTGCGGGACACGTGGAGGAGGGCCGTGCCGGGGCCACCAGCCGGGACACCCGATCCTTGGGGGGGCAGTAGCCCTGTCGCCGCGATGTGTTGCACAAGGCTGGGGGTCAGCGTGGGAACAGGATGTCCAGCGGGACGGGGTGTCCGGCAGTGCCGGCTTTTGCCGGCCGTGTCCCTGCTGCTGAATCACGGCTCCGCGGCCCCGTCGTGCCCGTGACCTCGACACACCGGCCCTGCTGCCCTGAGTCACACGTCGGCCTCACAGTGCCGGGGTGGGGCTGGACGGCATCACCTGTGGCCACCGGCTCCACCAAAGAGGGGACACTGACGACCTGCGGGGCTGTGTGAGCACCAGCCGGCAGTGGTAAGGGGAGGGCAGTTGGGGCTGCACAGGGAGACCCTTCCTGCCCCCAAGGCTGGGTTCTCATTCTACCTCGAGGGTCCAGGGATTTTGTCCTTCATCAGGAGCCGGGGTGCTGCCCTTCCCCAGGAGGGACTGAGGTCCTGTCCTGTCCAAAATGGCTGGGGATCTCAAATTACCGCAAGGGAATGGAAATCCTGCCCTACCTTGTGGGGTTGAGGGTCTCATCCTACCCCCTTAGGGGTTGGGGGTCCCCAGAGATTTATGAGGGCCCTGGGATTCTGGCTCTAGGCTCTGGCTCTGCCTGTCTCATTCCAGGGGGGACCTGTTTGCTGGGGAATCTGTCGGGATGGAGGTCCACTCAGGCTGGGGGGGGGGTCAGTGCAGCATGGCCCAAGGGGTGGACACGGGGTGAAGCAGGGGTCTCTGCTTTGCTGGGCAGAGGTCTGCCCCCCCAGGGAGGGGTCATGGCTGGGTGCTGGCAGTGATGCAGCTGGTGTGACAGGGCGGTGCGGGAGGCCAGCTCAGGCCACCCGAATGCGGGGCATGCGGGTGGTGCTGTGTGGCCTTGCCGGCATTTCCGGCTCCCAGCCGCGGGGCCAACAGCTCACCTTGACTTGCCCCAGCTTGGCATCCCTGTACCCCACAGCCATGGGGTTGGGTGGGAGGCTGTCCCCCCTCTGAGCGCCCTGGGCAGGGGTCCCTGGGTGGTAGTGGTGAGTGCCAGCGGGTGTCTCTGGCAGGCAACACACCGGGTGATGGCGGAGCAGGGCGAGTACCATCGCCTCGAGGACTTCGAGGAGGATTCACCGCCTGGTGAGGAGGAACTTCTGCTGCATGTCACCGAAGGGCTGCAAGGTAGGGGGCATCCAGACCCTGCCAGGTTGGGGGGGCAGGTCCATACTCTGTCAGGGGACAGGTGCTGCCATGGAGGGTCACAGCGTATGGTCCAGGGTTTGTGTTCTCCCTGCAGAGTTTGGGCTGGGGCTTCAACAGAAGGGGAGGGAGGACAGTCCAGTCTTGCTGTCTCTGGGGTGGGGACATTCACTGCCCCATGGCTGCTCACTGTGCCAAGCCACAGAGCCCCCATGGTTGGGGGGCAGGGACGGGGGTGGCCCTGGCTCAGCCCGCTGTTTTTCTCTCCTCGCCAGACTCCTGGCACCACATCAAGAACCTGGATGATTTCTTCACCAAGATATCCTCACAGGGCCCCTGGCTGGCTGTTGCCCAGCCCTGCCTGCGCCTGCACTGCCGTGGGAGGGTGGGGAGGCCCTGGTGGGATGAGGGTGGGCTGAGGGGGTACAGCACCACAGGCACACTCTCCTTAACACGGACCCAACATCTATCACTTCCATCAGAAGAATGGCTTTGCCTGCATGATGCTCTCTGACATCTTTGAGCTGGTGTAAGTCCTGGCAGGATCCCCCCTTGCTCCTAACACTGTGTGGTGCCAGGTGGTGCCATGCTGCATGCCATGGGGTGGGGGTCCCTGCTGAGCCTGTGCCACCCCCAGGCAGTTCCTGTTTGTTGTCACCTTCACCACGTTCCTGCTGTGTTGTGTGGACTACGATGTCCTTTTTGCCAATCGTCTGCTCAACCACAGCCACGCCGGCGGGGCCACCCCCGACCGCAGCAAGGTGACGCTGCCTGATGCTGTGCTGCCAGCGCAGCAGTGCGCCCAGAGGTGAGCAGCGGGGCTGGAGCCTCCAGCAGGGCAGCAAAGTGCTGGTGGATCCCTGCCTAACATGCATCCCCTGCCAGGATCCGTGCCAGCGGCTGGATCATCTTCCTGCTGGTGATGGCAGCCGCCTTCTGGCTGTACCGGCTGGTGAAGGTGCTCTGCAGCCTGCTCAGCTACTGGGACATCCGCACCTTCTACTGCAAAGCTCTCAACATCCCCTCAGTGAGTGTGGCTGGGGCTAGGGCTGGCTGTGCCCTGTGCTGCCATGCAGTGCTGTGTGGTGCCACACTGTGCCATGTGGTGCCATGCAGTGCTGTGCCCATGCTGACCAGTGTGGTGTTGGCGCAGGAGAGTCTGTGCAACTACAGCTGGCAGGAGGTGCAGGCACGGCTGATCTCACTGCAGCGCCGGCAGCAGATGTGTGTGCACAAGAGGGAGCTGACGGAGCTGGACATCTACCACCGCATCCTGCGCTTCAAGAACTACATGGTAGCCATGGTCAACAAGTCGCTGCTGCCCGTCCGCTTCCACCTGCCGCTGCTGGGCTCCGTTGTCTTCCTTACCCAGGGTCTCAAGTACAACCTGGAGCTGCTGCTCTTCTGGGGCCCCAGCTCCCTCTTCCAGAACAAGTGGAGCCTGCGGCCACAGTGCAAACGGGCAAGTGCCCGAAGGGAACTGGCGCAGCACCTGGCACGTGCCATGATGCTGCTGGGGTTGGCCAACCTGCTGCTCTGCCCCTGTGTGCTAGTCTGGCAGCTCCTCTATGCCTTCTTCAGCTACGCCGAGGTGATCAAGCGGGAGCCAGGCAGCTTGGGTGCCCGCCGCTGGTCTCTCTACGGCCGGCACTACCTGCGGCACTTCAATGAGCTCAACCATGAGCTGCAGGCGCGGCTCAACCGAGGTTACAAACCAGCCACCAAGTACATGAACTCCTTCACCAGCCCGCTGCTCACTGTGCTGGCCAAGAACGTTGGCTTCTTTGCTGGCTCCATTCTGGCTGTGCTCATCGTCCTCACGGTCTACGATGAGGATGTGCTCACGGTGCAGCACATCCTCACTGCCATCACACTACTGGGGCTGGTGGTGACTCTGGCCAGGTGGGTGTGCTGAGCGGTGCCACCGGTGGGCACTGAGGTGGCTGGGCAGGATGCGAGATGCTGGCTCCCCCCTCTGCCCACAGGTCCTTCATCCCTGATGAGCACACAGTGTGGTGCCCAGAGCAGCTGTTGCAGTGCGTCCTGGCCCATGTCCACTACATGCCTGACCACTGGCAGGGCAACGCCAGCCGGTCTGCGACGCGCAGCGAGATGGCACAGCTCTTCCAGTACAAGGCGGTGAGTGCATGCAGGGCCAGCGGGACTCCCTACCCCGGCCAGCCCCTGACACCCCACCACCCACAGGTCTTCATCCTGGAGGAGCTGCTGAGCCCCATCCTCACGCCCCTCATCCTCATCTTCGCCCTGCCCACCCGTGCCCTCGACATCGTCGACTTCTTTCGCAACTTCACGGTGGAGGTGGTGGGAGTGGGCGACATCTGTTCCTTTGCCCAGCTCGATGTCCGCAACCACGGCAACCCCCAGGTTAGGGGCAGTGGCCCAGGGTGGGTGGGGGTTCCAGGAGTGGGGATGTCCCGGTACCCACTGTTCACCTGCTGCCCTGCAGTGGCTATCAGCCGGGCAGACGGAGGCCTCAGTGTACCAGCAAGCGGAAAATGGGAAAACAGAGCTGTCGCTGATGCACTTTGCCATCACCAACCCGCACTGGCAGCCACCACCACCCAGCGAGCTCTTCCTCAGCCAACTGAAGGAGAAGGTGCAGCAGGACGCAGCTGCTGCGCCACCCGCCCAGCGCATCCTGGCCGAGGGGCCACTGGGCACGTCACTGTTCTCTGATGACTCCGCGACAGCGGTGAGTCGGTGGGGCTGGGGTAGGAAGGGGGTCTGGAGGTCTCTGTCTGCAATGACGTGTGTGTACCCCCTGCAGCCTGATGGGCTGCTGGCCAGTGTTCTGGCCCGACCCATCCTATCAGCCAGTGGGCTGGTGGCCCGGGACCGGCGCTTCGCTCAGCCTTGCAGCACCGCCAGCGCTGCCGCCAGCGTCCTGGCATCCCTGGCATCCCCTCTGCCCGGGCGGGCACGTGGACCCTCTGCTGACAGCCCCAGTGACCGCCGGCTCCCCGAGGAGAGGTCCTGCCCCCGTGGGGTGACAGGGGGTTGTGGTAGGGAGGGAGTGTGATGGAAGGGAGGCGGGTATCGTAGCAGGCAGGGGTGTGCTGTGGTGGTGGGTGGGTGTCATGGTACATGGTGTTGTGGCATGGAGGGGGGTCATGGTGTGGCAAGGGTGCTGTGGGAGATGGGAGTGCTGTGTGGTTTGGCGGGGGCACTGGGGGGGTCTTGTGTGGTGTGGGTGCTGCCACGTGGTGCTCACCGATGTGCCTGCAGCCTGCTCCTGAGCCGCTCAGCACTGCTGTCTGAGGTGGCCTCGGCTGAGATGAGCCTCCATGCTATCTATCTGCATGAGGTGCGTGTGTCCCCCAACCCGGGCTATGAGAGGGCTCTTTGGTGGGATGGGGGTCTCTGATCACCAGGACAGGGGTCTCTGACCACCCCTCCCACCTCTCCAGCTCCACCAGCAGCAGCAGCAGCAGCAGTACACTGTCCCCCCGGCTGCAGGGGTGTGGGTGGCTGCTGGGGCACCCAAGCTGCCTTCCATGACTGCAGGTGAGCACTGCGATGGGGGTCCCAGGTGCATGAACTGTCCCAGCATCACCCAGAGCCAGGGCTGCTGGGAGGGATCCTGCAGGCTGCGACCCCCCAGGCCTGGGGCTATGGGGCAGTCCTAATCCCCCCCTGTGCCCCAGGTTCTGCTTCCAGGGCCTCACAGGCCCAGCACCGGGAGATGCCTCTGGGTGGTTGGGCTGAGGAAGAGGAAGAGAATGAGGAGGAGAATGATGAGCAAGAGGAGACAACGGGCTAGTCAGCCTTGGCTTTGGTGGGTAAGGAGGGCTGAAGGTGGGCTGGTGACCACCAGGGCATCTGTGCCCAGGTCCCCTCTGCCAGTGTCTCTGCTGACGGATGTTTCCTCTGCAGGTCCTGGCTGTGCTGAAAGCTGCTGGCACTGCCCCACGCATATGGTGTCAGGGGAGCTGCCACGAGGTGCTGGCCGGGACCAAGCGCAGTGGGGGTCTTGCTACTGCCTGGGTGTCAGGGTGTGGGGTGGTCTGGACAGCCCAGCCCTGTGGGCACCCTGCACTGGCATGAGGCCTTGACGTGGCCCTGCCACAACACGGGGTGGGGTGCTGCTGGGGGTGAGCAGCCCCGCAAGGTGCTACATTTATGGGGGGCACGGGGTGCCCATGGGAACGGCGCCCACCTGCCCAGACTGCTGCCCCCTGCAGTGCCCTGCCCTGGGCACTGGCTGCACCGAACTGCCCTGGGGAATAAAGGTTTACAGAGGGGCTGTGCCTGGTGGTGCCTGTGCCTGGTGAGGGCTGGGGGACTGTGCCAGGGGCTTTGGGTGACAGCAGTGGTGCTGGGGCAGTGCTGCTCAGAGGTTAGAGCTGTAGGGACTGTGGCCAGGCACCCTCATCCCACCCAGATGCCATTTCCCATCCTTGGGCAGAGCAGGGCTGGGTGGCCCCACTGCAGAGCCCATGGCATCGTGCCCACCTGCACAGTGCTGTTGACAGGAGGCAACGCGCCAGGGCTATCAAAACTAAAAGCTTTACTGGGGAGGTGGCGCTGCCGGCAGCGGGGCGGGGGAGGTGGCCACAGAGACCCTCCAGCCCCGCATGCTCAGAGTGTTGGGCCGGGCCGTGGGCGCTCCTGTGTGGAGAAGGACTGGCTGCGGATGCGGAAGGCGACCTCCTGCGTGCGGAAGGTGAGGCCAAAGATGTCCTCGTGGTAGCGGTTCTTGTCCTGATGAGAGGAAGGAGGTGTCAGGGTGCAGTGCTGGGTGCGGGGCCAGTACTGCCACATGTCCCCCCACTCACCCGCAGCTCGCTGATGAAGTCTCCAGCCTGCCCCAGTGTCATGCCGGCTTCCTGCACCAACACCTGCTGCACCGTCTGCAGCACTTCAGTAGCCATTGTCACATCCCCGCAGACATACATGTGCCCCAAGCTCTGGCACAGCACCCGGTGCACCTCTGCTGCCAGCTGCGTACGCAGCACGTCCTGCACGTATGTCTGGGGACACCAGAGTGGGGTGACACCCAGCACACAGCCTCTGCCATGGCCCTATTTCCCACCCTACCCCTTGGTAGCCTGTCCCTATTCTTGTCCCTGTCCTTTCCTCCATCCCCACCCTACTCCCTGTCCCTTCCATTTCTGTCCCCACTCAGTCCTAGTTCTCAGCCCCTGTCCTTGTCCCCATCACTCCACTGTTTCCAACTGCATCCCCATCCCATCCCTGTCCCCATCACCATTATACCCCTGTCCCTAGTTCCATCCTCATCCTGGTCTCCATCACTGTCCCCATCATGTTCGCATCTTATCCCCCGCTTTTGTCCTCGTCTCACCTTGGGCATCCCTGGCTGGCGGGAGAAGGCAGTGAGGACCTGGCTGAGAGCCCCCTGCTCCAGAGCCTCCTCCATCTCCTCGCGGTAGATGTGGTCCAGCGCTGACGAGCGGCAGCCAAACACCAGCACCATGGTGCCCAGGGGGCCGCCTAAGGGGGAGAGAAATGGTGCATCCCCACACACCACATCCCTGTGCCCCAGACCCTGTCTTCCTGCTCCCCCACAACCCTCCCATGTCTCAGCCTTTCCCCATCCCTGTTGCCCAATGCTCCCAGACTCTGTATCCTTGTGTCCCATGTCCCAAATCCTTTGCCTTACATTCCCACGTTGCCATGCTCTTTGTTCCTGTGTTCCCATGGCCCTGGCTCCAAACCTTCTGTCCCTGGGTTGCCACATCCCTCTATCCCTGTGCCCCATGTCCCACATCCCAGTGCTACGGTGTCTGTGTCCCCATGACCCTGGCCTTTACCTCTAGCTCCCCTTCCCCAGCCTGACATCTGCAGTGTCCCACTACCCCCCATGACCCTTGTCCCCATCCCCCTGTGTCCCTCAATTCCCACTGTGTCCCCCACCTCCTGCCTGCAGGTGGTGCAGCCTCTGCTGCCAGAAGCTACGGAAGGGAGCAACGCCAGTGCCAGGTCCCACCAGGATACAGGGGGCCTCTGGGGTGGGTGGCAGCCGGAATGACGGGGCCCTGCCAGCAACAGGCGTGGGGTCACTGAGCATCAGGTCACTGAAGACGCCAGGGAAGGAGGGATTCAGGCAGGGGGGTTCACTTACCCCCGGATGAAAGCTGGCACCGTGTCCCCAGGCTGCAGCTGTGCCAGCCAAGTGGAGCAAACACCATAGTGCAGGGGGCCCTGCCCATCTGTGGGGACACAGGAAACATGTGGCTGAGGTAGGCAGCAACTCCTTGGCCCTCCAGCAAGGGCAAGGCTGGAGGACGGGAAAACGAAGGGAGCTGCAGATGCTCTGGGGGAACTGGAGATTCTTTGGGGGACCCGGAAATGCCCTGAGGGACTTGGAGATGCTCTGAAGGAAAGGGAATTGTCCTGGGAGCCCCCCACCTCTTTCATCCCCACTCACTCTCGCTGTGGTAGGTGACAACGGCCACAGTGAGGTGGATCTCACCGGGGCTGGGGCCAGGTGCGGAGCTGATGGAGTAGTAGCGGGGCTGGAGCAGGGGCAGCTGAGTGAGGAGCAGGGCAGCGGGCAGTCCCACCGAGGGGAACTCCTCCAGCACCTCCAGCAGCGTCGGGCACCGGAACCACTTCCACTCCTCGTACAATCGCGCATCCTGCAAAGCACCTGCTGGTCCTCGGCCACATTGGTGGGGGGACCCTTAGCCGACCAGGGAGGGACCCACATGCCAGAGAGGGTGCCCACAGCCCTGTATTCCAGCTCCCTATACCCTGCCATGGGGGATCCAGCATCCCAAGTGAGAGAGGCATCTGGCATTCTGGTATCCCAGCCAGGAAAGTGTCCAGCACCCCAGGGCCACAGTACGCCCCTTCCAACCCCTCTCCCGGCTTTCTGCCTCCCGACCTGGCTGAGCAGCTGCAGACGCTCCTTCTCTCCCAGGTCACTCGCCAGCGTGGCCAGGAGCTGCAGGAACTGGGGAGTTGGGGGAGCCGCCACATCCAAGAAGAAGGTGAGGGCCTGGGCCAGGGTGCAGGGGGGCAAGCGGCTCTGTGGCACCCAGGGCTGGCCGGAGCCCCCACCTGCGGGCAGTGGGACAGGCCGGGGTGTTAAGTTGGGATGGTCAGCACGTGCCGTGCACCAGCCCCTTCTCAGCCCCAGCCCCTGCTCTTTCCCCTTCCAGCTCGCTCTTCTGTCCCTTTCCCAGCTCCTTCCCACCTTAGTCCCCTGCCCTTTCCCGCCCCTTTCCATCCCAGTTCCCTGCCCCTTTCCCAACCCCTTCCCAACTCAGTCCACCGCCCCCTTCTCAGCATCTCTCCCAAGCTCGTTTCCGCAGCCCCTTCACCGCAGCCCCTTCTCCCCAGCCCCTTCTCCCCAGCCCTGTCGCGGTGGTCGGTACCGGCGGGGTCCCCCTCCAGGCTCTCCACGTGGACGGGCTGCTCGGGGGGTGGCGGGTCCTCCACCCGCGCCAACAGCCCACGCACCAGCTCTGCGCGGTTGGCCGGGAAGACCCCGACGTGGTCTCCGGGCTGGTACCGCAGCTCCGCCTGCCCCGCAGAGCTCAGCCGCACCAGCAGCGTGGACCGGCTGTGGCGGGGGGCGGCACGGATAGGAGGTCAACATGGGGCGGAGGTAGCTCCCGGCTCTGGTGTGGAGGTGGGGGGCTGGGGGAGCTCCCTCAGTGGTGGGGAGGGCTAGAGTAACGGAGGCGGCAGGGTGCGGGGGTTCCCGGGGGTGCGGAGGGGTTGCCGGGATGTCCCGGAGGTCTCAGGAGTAGAAGTGTCCCGGGGGTCTCGTGGGTGCAGAGGGCTGCTGGGGGGTCCCGGGAATGAAGGTCTCCTGGAGGTGCGGGGGATCTCGGGGCAGATGGTGGGGTGTCCTGGGGATAAAGGGGCTAACGCAGCGTGGGGAGAGGGGGGTGGTGAGCCGGGGATGGGGGTCGAGGGGTTCCCGTGTGAGGTGGGGTCCCAGCTGTGGTGGGTTCTGGGGCGAGGGGGGTGGTCTCACCTGGACTCTGGGCTCTGCAGGTTCTCCACGGAAAGCACCGTGCAGGGAAACACCCGGCGCTTGTGCAAGTGGGACAGTCCTGGGGGGCACGGACATCATGAGAGGGGGCTGGAGGACACAGGGAGGGGCTGGGGCAGGTGACAGGGGTCCTCGGGGTGTGATAGAAGAGCTAGGATGAGACGAGGGGATGATGGGGGTCTTGTGGAACTCATGGTGGGGTTCACAGCAGGGCTGGGAGGGGATGAGAGTGTGAGGGAGGCCCTGAAGGGGTCTCGGTGGGTTTTAGGGGGTCATGAGGGAAGATCACAGGCTAGATCACAGTGGGAGTGTGGGAGACTCTCAGCAGGGGGCTGTGGAGATCCCACGTTTGTGCGGGGGCAAGTGTCCTGGGGGAGTCTGTGGGGCAGGTGCTGATGGAGGGTAATGCAGAGGGCCAGGAGGCTCCCTGGGGTGGGGTGCTCCTGGGGGTTCCAGTGGGGTGCCAGGGGTCCTGTGGATTGTTGGTACCAGCCAGGGTCTCCGTGGCCTGGGGCTCCCCGACCAGCCGGTGCTTCTGGCGCTTCCAGCCCTGGGGAGGAGGAAAGAGCTCCTCGTCGCCCTCAACACCGTCCCCCACGCAGAAGGTTTCACAGGCAGCCTGGGGACAGAGAGGGGAGATGGTGGGTAGTGGGGAGGTGAAACCAGTGGGTGGCCCCCTGTTCCCCAGATGCCCTCCCTGACCTGGAAGACGCGTCGGGCCCAGGTGCGGAAGGACTCCTCCTGGGCACAGAGCTCATCACCCTCACCCATAGGCAGCACCCGCTCTCCGCCCAGCTCCTCCAGCCGTGTGTCCACCGCGCGGGCAAAGGCACAGAAGTGGGGGTATGCCCGTGACCCCAGCCCAAACACCGAGAACCTGCCACATAGGGGGGGATGTCTGAGACCCAGATCCCTACAGCCAGACCTCCCTGCCCCAAGGTCAGAGTCTGCACTCCGAAGGGGCGCACCCAGGGTTGGNTTGCCGGGATGTCCCGGAGGTCTCAGGAGTAGAAGTGTCCCGGGGGTCTCGTGGGTGCAGAGGGCTGCTGGGGGGTCCCGGGAATGAAGGTCTCCTGGAGGTGCGGGGGATCTCGGGGCAGATGGTGGGGTGTCCTGGGGATAAAGGGGCTAACGCAGCGTGGGGAGAGGGGGGTGGTGAGCCGGGGATGGGGGTCGAGGGGTTCCCGTGTGAGGTGGGGTCCCAGCCGTGGTGGGTTCTGGGGCGAGGGGGGGGGTCTCACCTGGATTCTGGGCTCTGCAGGTTCTCCACGGAAAGCACCGTGCAGGGAAACACCCGGCGCTTGTGCAAGTGGGACAGTCCTGGGGGGCACGGACATCATGAGAGGGGGCTGGAGGACACAGGGAGGGGCTGGGGCAGGTGACAGGGGTCCTCGGGGTGTGATAGAAGAGCTAGGATGAGACGAGGGGATGATGGGGGTCTTGTGGAACTCATGGTGGGGTTCACAGCAGGGCTGGGAGGGGATGAGAGTGTGAGGGAGGCCCTGAAGGGGTCTCGGTGGGTTTTAGGGGGTCATGAGGGAAGATCACAGGCTAGATCACAGTGGGAGTGTGGGAGACTCTCAGCAGGGGGCTGTGGAGATCCCACGTTTGTGCGGGGGCAAGTGTCCTGGGGGAGTCTGTGGGGCAGGTGCTGATGGAGGGTAATGCAGAGGGCCAGGAGGCTCCCTGGGGTGGGGTGCTCCTGGGGGTTCCAGTGGGGTGCCAGGGGTCCTGTGGATTGTTGGTACCAGCCAGGGTCTCCGTGGCCTGGGGCTCCCCGACCAGCCGGTGCTTCTGGCGCTTCCAGCCCTGGGGAGGAGGAAAGAGCTCCTCGTCGCCCTCAACACCGTCCCCCACGCAGAAGGTTTCACAGGCAGCCTGGGGACAGAGAGGGGAGATGGTGGGTAGTGGGGAGGTGAAACCAGTGGGTGGCCCCCTGTTCCCCAGATGCCCTCCCTGACCTGGAAGACGCGTCGGGCCCAGGTGCGGAAGGACTCCTCCTGGGCACAGAGCTCATCACCCTCACCCATAGGCAGCACCCGCTCTCCGCCCAGCTCCTCCAGCCGTGTGTCCACCGCGCGGGCAAAGGCACAGAAGTGGGGGTATGCCCGTGACCCCAGCCCAAACACCGAGAACCTGCCACATAGGGGGGGATGTCTGAGACCCAGATCCCTACAGCCAGACCTCCCTGCCCCAAGGTCAGAGTCTGCACTCCGAAGGGGCGCACCCAGGGTTGGTGAGGAGCAGGTTTAGGGCAGTGGGTGGGAGAACCTTGGTCTAAGGGGGATACCCAGGTCTGGGCTGAGGCTTGCCCAGGGATGTAGGGGTTACCTGGGGATGAGGATAGGCATGCTGAGAGCTATGGTGGGGTAGGCACCCAGTGCTATAGAATAGGGTGGGGTCTGTGGCCAGTGTGTATGAGCAGAGGCTGGTCAGGAACATTATATGCTGAGTTCAGGGCTGGAGACACCCGAGAGCAGCCCTTTCCCCCTCCCACAGCCATGGGACAACATGGCCACAGTCATGCCCTAGGTGATACCGCAGGGCACCCAGTGTCCCAGCACTGTCGGTGTTGCTCAGCTGCCGGCGTTTCTTCTTCCAAGCGGTGACGAGCTGGTCTGACTGGGAGACACTGTTGAAACGCAGCTTGTAGCTCCTGCATGAGACACAAAAAGGGATGAGGGCAGGGTGAGGGCGCAGTGGGCCCTTGGGCACTCACCCCCAGTCTCCTTAGGTGCTCACATGGGTGGCTCAGCCTGGGAGCTGCTGGTGTATGGTGAAGTCATCTCCATCAGTGCCTTGGAGAAGCTCTGTTGAGGGCAGCAGGTCACCATCCCGTTTTTGTCCTCAGCTGGTTCTCCAGCTTCACCCCTATCCCATTCTCTCCCCAACCCCATCTCATCTCACCCCCTTTCCCCATTCCACAGTCCCTCACCTCTGCACACTCTGGGGGGTCTCCATTGCCAAAAGTGCTGGTCACCACCAGCACTAGTGTCTCATGTTCCAGGGACACCACGTCGTACTCATCCATGCACAGCACCTACTCGAGGTTGGGACACAGGCAAGGGACTACAGCTGGCACATCCCTCCACCCACATTTCAACCCCCAATCTCCCCCTGCCCACCTTGGGGTCAAAAGCGCGTCGGAAGAGCTGACAGAGGTTCCAGGCATAGGTCCGGGACTTGCCAGTCTCAGTGGCATAGAGGATGGTGGCCTTCACCCGACGTGCCATCATGTGTCCCATAAGCTTGGCTGAGATCTTCACTGCACTGCGGGGAGGGACACAGATGGGATCACTATGGTCTCCCTACATGGGCAGGGACTGTCCCCAAAGACGGGCACCTACTTGGCCACCTCCTTGAAAGTCTTTCTCCTGGTGACAGTGGTGCCTTTGGAGACGTAGACCTTCCAAGCCTCGGGCTGTGGAGCAGGCAGGGAATCGGCTGTGAGGCTGGGAGGTGGTGGAGTGGTGGGGCTAGGAGGTAATGGGTCTGTGAGGAGGGGCTCACCTGGTAGCGGAAGGTGGGGCAGAGCTGGTAGTTGACCATCTCCTGGTGGAAGACAGGGGTGAGGCTGCCCGAGATGGGGGGTACGATCCAGACCCAGTCAGCTGGGCACCCACCCCGTGTCCTCAGCTCATTCTCCATGTGCTTCACAAAGGACTCAGTGGCCGCATGGTGGTCCACAATTGTCACCTTGGCCACCTGTGAAGACAGTGGGCTTGGGGTGGGGGCTGGGAGTAGCCAGTGCCCACGCCAGCCTCATGGCAGTGTTGGAGTCCCACCTGGAAGCTGTGCAGAACAGCCACGTTCACCTCCACCGCTGCCTTGTCCTTCCAGAGGGACGATGTTGTCCGTGTATCCAGCCCCATGCGCAGGGCCACCTCCTGCTCACAGTGTTGGGAAGCTCAGCCAGGCTTGCTGGGCACAGGAGTCCTTTGTAGGGGGTGTGGGGCAGCAGGAGGGGCTCCTGCCATGGCGCTCACCGGCAGCAGGTTGTAGCGGTGGCTGTCACAGAGGTTCCTGGCGCCAATCTCGGTGCTCATATACCAGCCATTGAAGGGGGCTGCAGGGAACTCCAGCCCCCCAATCTCCAGCAGCATGTTGGACACAGCTGGCAGGGCGTGCCACTGCAGGCCCAGCTCCCCAAACCATTCCAGCCTGCACAGGGTTGTGGGCTCTGACTGAGGACCCACGCCTGTCCCATACCACCCCACATGGTCCCCTGTGTTGGTCCCCAACCTCCATCCCAGCTCCACTACCCAGGGGTGAACTTGTGGGACCTGTGCCTTGCAGCTGGGAGGGGTGTCTCATGGGGACCAGGGCAGGGAACAAACCCACTCACGTAGGGTGCTGGAGGGGCACCTCGAGGACCAGCTCTGGTGGGAGGGGGAAGAGCTCAGGAGACTCATCAGGGCTCTGCAGCAGCAGTGGGAGGACATCGAAGCGGCCACCACCAGGGATCCAGCCATGCTGGACACAGAGCTGGGGAATGGCAATGTCAGTGTAGGGTGGCACCAGAAGGGTCTGAGGGGTCCTGGGGTGCAAGAGGGTGATGTTTAGTCTTCCCACCTCTGTGATGTCGATGTTAGCCGGGTCACCCTGCACGGAGCCATCAGGCTGCCGGTACCCAGCGTAGCGGATCAGCTGTGGGTTCCAGATGCGGAAATCGCCCCGACCTGGCATCCGCTGGGGAAAGATGGTGATGGCCGACCTGGGGGTGTCAAGGCAGGATGTCATGGACTTCCCACTGGCTGTGGGGGCCAGGGGGATGCTGCCCTGAGTGGAAGGTTGTGTGGTGGGCTGGACTCTCACCTAATGTTGCCACGGTTGGTGGCGTATTGAATGTGGGTGCAGAGGAAGCTGAACATCTCTGCCACATTGGCGCAGTCCCGAGCATCGAACACCTGCAGGACAGGGTGGGCATGGGGAATATCCCGCTGCCCACCTCCCCCTCCCACCATGCAGCAGCCAGCTGTGGGGTGGGGCACCCTGCTGGGACCACGGCCCCTGCTCTCACCTGCAGCTTGTTCCACTGGATGCGACCCACGCAGCGTGCGGCATTGCGCCAGGCCTGCTTGGCACCGAAGACAAGCTCCGGCTCCAGCAGCTGGTAGGTGCCCGTGGCCCTGATGGCGGCTTCTACTTCCCGCAGCCGCTGGGTGTGTGCTGGAGAGTTCTCCCTGTGGACACCCCTATGCTTCAGCCCCACCAAGAGATCCCTCACAACTGAGGGATGCCCTGGGTAGTGGTGGGGGTGCTTGGGGTGGAGGTGGGGATGTGGAGTGCCCTGTGGCAGGACTGGGGCTGAGCAATGGGGTACTGTGGGGGAGCCCCATTCCTGCCGCCTCCCTCACCGGCGCAGGGACACGTAGTACTGGGTGATGAAGTCCCGGGCCAGACCCAGCAGCTCCTCCGGGGGGCGGGCGCCGTCTGGAGCTGAGGCCGGCAGCGCCCGCTGCAGCACCAGAGAGCTGAGACACCGCTGCCCTGAGCACGGCAGCTCCTGCGGGGCAAAGTGGGGCACAAAAGGGATGCCAGGAAGCCACGGACCCTCCTGCCCCTGAACTTCCATCCTTCACCCCGAATCCCACACCCTCCATGCTGTGCGCCCATGCCGCATCCCTGTCTGCAGATCCATCCCCACGCCCCCATCCCCACACCCCTATCTCCTCACTTCAGTCCCTGAACTCCTATCCCACACCCTCGTCCCTGCACTTCCATCCCTGCACTTCCAACCCCACGCCCCTATCCCCGCACCCCACACCTGCAGGGCCTGGGCGCAGAGAGTGTCGTAGCCAATGCTCCCTGTCTCCCAGTTCTTCAGCCGTGCAAAGCGTGGGGGCTCCGCTGGACGGATGGGGGCCGAGCTGGGTCAGGGGGACACAGACCTGAGCCTTGAGCAGGCATGAGCAGGGACAGTCTGCTCCCACACATGGACCAGACAGGGGGGTCCCTCCGGAGTACCCCCACCACACTCACTCCAGTGGTTTCAACACTAAGACACCCTGGGGTGCTGTGACCTGCCCGGCGTGGGGCTGGAGTAGGGGATTGTGCTCTAAGGAATGGGATGGGGGCACAGAATCACTGTAGGTGGGTTGTTCGGGATGCTGGGGAGAAGAGAAATGGGGGTGATAGGGGATCTCCGTGCTGCCAAGTCCTGGCATAGTTTCATGGGGCTGGGGGAACTGAGAGGGGTGGGCAGGGGATGGGGGAGCTTGGGGCGTTCCCAGGCCTCTGGTGTGTGAGTGAGTGTGAACAATGGCCATGAGTCAGAGCAGGCTGCCGGCCGATGAGGTGGGGAACCAATGGCTCATCCTGTCCACATCCATTTCGGTGTCCCCCCATGTCCCAGCACAGCTCCAGCCTCTTCTCCACTCAGCCCCACACACACATTCCCCATACACCCCATATGTCCTCATGCGTCCCATTTACCCCAGCACACCCTGGTAAGTCCCAGTGTGTCCCACAGGCTGCTAGGGCTCTGGGGACACTGCAGTGGGGCTGCCGGTGACACACTGTGGGGCAGGGGAACCCGGTGTGATGCCATGGGACACCACAGGCAGGTAGGCACAGTGTTCTGCCGCTAACGGGTTCTCATGTCCTGCTGGAGTGAGTTGCACATACCACCCCATTGGGGACATGCCTCAGGTGGGCTAGAGCCACAGGGGGTCGTCCCTGCGAGCCCCATCGAGGTCAGGCAGGAAAGGGCCAAGTGAGAGGGTCCCCATCCAGGCACACCATCCGTTAGCCCCTGTATGCACAGTGGGTGCCAGTGCCCCATTCACCCACCCCCCATCCCTCCCGCGTGCCCCACACACTCACCTGCCCCTCTCGGCGCTGGTGCTCTCGTCGGGCGCAGCGCTGAGCTGGCGGGAGCAGAGGCCGAGGCCGCAGGAGCGAGCAGCGCTGGGCAGCACGGCCGGCAGGTTGCCCATCGTGCCGCCACTGAGCCGCCAGCGCCGGGAGCGGCCGTTTCCTCCGGCCACGGTAGGGAAGTGGTGACCTCGGCCACACGCCTCCGCCCAAAACACAATGGGCGCCCCGACATGCGGCCTGGGCTGCACCAGCAGCCCCCCGCTGTGAGGTGTGCGAGGGGCTTCAGCAACAGTCAGCCCATCCTGCGTCCTAGGGTGCCCACGGCTGGGGGGACACAGGATGATAGTGCTGGGGGACAGCACAGCACAACCACAGGACCCCCCAGTGCTGTGCTGGGACTCAGCACAGCTGCAGAACCTCTGGCATGGCTATGTCACCCACCCCTGGCACAACCATGGACCCCCAGTACAGCCACGGGACCCCCACAGCATGCTGGAGCAGGGTGGGAGCAAGGGGCTGTGGGTTGGTGTCTGCCACTCCCTGCTCTCTGCTCTGCTGCCTCTCCTGCCAGATGCAGGTCCTTTGGGGTCCATGGGGTTCACCCCTGGGAGGACCCATAGTTGTACCAGGAGATTGGGTGCCCTGTAGGGTTCCCAGCCCCCCTCAGCCCCCACCCGCACGTGGGCAGTGGGTGGAGGTCCTCAACTAATCTTCGGTTTGCCCCCACCCCGCAATCGCATTCTGCACCTAGTTCCTGCCTTTGCTGTGCCCGAGGACTCCTGGTTGGGCACCGCGGGGCGGCAGCCCGCAGGGACCCTCCTGGAGAGGTGGCATTGGGCACGGGGCACACCCAGGGGGAGTCAGAGTGCGTGGGACGTCACTCGCGCTGTCGGCGGCGCTGAGGGGTCCCATGCTGACCCCCAGAGGGGTGGGAGTCCCGGTGGTGCAGAGGAAGGGATCGCGAGGGGGCAATGCAGGATGCTCAGGGCGGGGGGCGGAGGGGAGGTGAGTGCGGGGTGCTCTGGGGAACGCGAGGCTGTAGGGAGCGGGTCCTGCCCGCGGGTGGGTGCGGGTCCCCCCGGCCCCTGGATGGGGTAGCTCGGAGGCGGCTCGCTGGAGGCGGGGTGGGTGTGGGGGGGCTCTGTCCAAGCCCGCGACGCCTCCGCAGCCGACGGGAAACCGCGCCCGGCCCCGGCCCCGGCGGTTCCTTCCTGCGACGGGGGAAGCGGGACGTGGGGGGGGAGCGGGCACTAGTGGGGCGGTGTCCGGGGGGCACCGTCAGGGGAGGGCTCTGTGCAGCGGGAAGTAGGCCCAGGAACCCCAGTGGGTTCATAGGCGGGGGTGAGGGGCGGCTGCAGCCCTGCAGTCCCTCCCATCGCGGGAATCCAGAAAACCTTCCCGGGGGAGGGGGGCTGTCCTGGACGGTTCCCGCCCCCCTCCAGGGGTATCCCCCCAACAATCCCCACCAGAGGCGGGGCTGGCCGTGCACAGCGTCCACCCGATTGGCTGCGCTGCCCGAGGGGCGGGACTTCAGCCTGAAGCTAGGCCGGGGGGCTTAGGGCTCGTCCTGCTTCACGGCTGGACCCTGCCTCGCTCCACGCGTGTCCCTCGGCTCGGTACGGCTTGGCTCGGTACGGCTTGGCTGCGTTTGGCCTTGCTCAGCTAGGCAAGTCTCGATCTAGGCTCGGTCTGGTTCGGAACAGCTTAGCTCGGCTCGGCTCATTTGGGCTGTGATGGTCCGGACCGTTCCGAATCGGGCCGTACTGGGCTGCACTGGGTTGTGCTTTGCGGGCTCGGACTCATAGTTCGGTCCGGCCGTCGAGGCCCCAAAGCGGATACGGCGCCTGATTCAGCACCTGGGACAGAGCCCGGCAGGACTGGGACTGGGCATGAGATTTGGGCTGGACTGGGACTGCACTAAACTGCGACTGGGACTGGGCTAGGACAGGGATGGGGACGAGGACTGGATTTGGATTGGAACTGAGATTGAATTGTGATTAGAACTGGGACTGGAACGGGTATCAGGACCAGCATCGTGTTTGAGACTGGCACAGAATTTAGACTGATACTCAAACTGGAACTGGGACCAAACTGGAACTTGGACAGGACTGGGACTGGACTGGGATTGCAGCTGGGCTGGGACAGTGACTGGTCTTGGACTGGGACAACAACTGGGAATGGGATTAGGGCTGGGAGAGACACTTGGGTTTAATTGTGTATGAAAGTATGGTGGAGACTGGCTGGGACTGGACTGGAATTGTGATATGAACTGAGACTGAACTGGGATTAGGACTGGAATTTAACTAGAACTGGAATTGTGACAAGGACTGGGACCGGCATTAAGATTTGGAACAGTGTTGGACTGGGATTGGGACTAGGAATGAGACTGGGCCTGGGAGTGGGATTAGGACCAAGGCTGGGACTGGGACCAAGACAGGGAAGGAACTAGGACTGGTATTGCAGCCATGGCTGGGATTAGGGAGGATTGAGAGTGGGACAGTGCTAGGACTGGGATTGAACTGGACTGGTTCCGACTGGGACTGGGACAAACACTGGCACTGGGTCATACTGGGCTGTACTGGGGGGTCACAGACTGACACCCACTGTGCTGTGGCAGGACCCCGAGTGACCCCAAGACCAGCCATTGGGTAGTACCTAGGGAGGGGTCGCAGGGGGCGGGACTCAGAGGGGCGGGACCACGTGACCGAGGGTGCGGAGCCAAGCGGGTTCCCCCCAAACTGGCGCCCCCGGCCCGAGTGTACCCCGCCCCCCCCCGAGGCGATTGGCTGCTGCCCCCGCCCCGGCCCCCCCCCCGCC